>JZKD02S1331446.1:108926-143160 GCA_000966675.3 Picea glauca | reverse complement strand
TATATATATATATATATATATATATATATTGGATACATTCATAGATGATACATTGATGATAAATTGTTGAACATTATTGGTAAAAGTTAAAGAATACATATTGTGGTTAAAAGTGGTATAATTTCTCATTATTGATTCACCCCCTCCCCCACTCAATAATCCAACAATTGGTATTGGAGTAGGTTCCTTCAAGAGATAGTTTATCCACTGGAATGAGATCATGGAATATACTGAGAATGGAGTACCATTGTTTAATGGTCAGAATGGTCTAGAGTATGAGATGTGGAGCATAAGGACGAGAACATTTTTAAAGGCACATGGATATGATATTTGGTATTGAGTTGTCACAGGAAATAATGCTACCAAGAAAGAAAATATTGCAGCCAAGAAGGAATTGAAGAAGAATAACAAAATAACAATGTATTTCATCTGGGAAGGATTACCTGATCTGGTAAGAGAAAAAGTTGGAAAGTGTTCATCAACTAAATAACTTGGGGATAAGCTACATGATATATATTTTTCTCCCATCACATAGTTAGAGTTTTCTAAAGAAAATAAATGTACAAAACATGAAGAAAGATGTTCATCTTGGTAGACAGATTCACAAGAAGAAGAGTGCAAAGTGACATAAGCCAACATAAGTGAGTTCTTTTTCTTTAATTGTGAAGAGAGCGAACATATTGAAATTGAATTCCCTTACTTGAAGATTGAAAATGATGAAATAAAAGACAATACTGAGATTTAAAAGGTAGCTTTGATTAGTTCTTTAGATGAACTAAAGAAACAAAGAGAAGAAAATAAGTCACTCAAGAAAAAATTGATGAAGCAAAAGGCAAGTGTTTGAAATTTCAACGAAGCCCAACAAGTTTTCAAGAACTTAAGATATCAACTAGAAGAAGCCAGAAGGATCGAAGAAAATCTTGAAGGTCAAAAGCAGTGTTTGGAAGCCAACTTAGGAGCACAAAAGGAAGAATCTGAAAAGAGAGGGATGATATTGACAAATCATCTCAATGAAAGAACTAACAATTTAAACCAACTTGAGGCAGCGTTTGGTCAAGAAGAGAGAAGACTTGAAGAAGAAATAATTACATTGAGGATACAAATTGAAGAAGAAAAGAGAATATAATAAGTCACGAAGTCTCAGAGGGTGAAGAAAGAAGAAGAGGTGGAGAACCTTGAAGAATAAGTTGTCATGTTAAGAGAAAAAATTGTCAAGATCAACACAAATGTTGAAGAGAAAGAAACATCCACATCATCAATTGAAGAGAATCCCTCCATGTTTCCAGAAAGGAAGAATGAAGAGAAGCAAAAGACTTGTGCAGAATTCATTAAAGGTTCAATAAAGAAGGAAGAATGCAAGCCCTTGAAGAAGAACATTCCAGAAGTGAAAAAGACTTGAGAAGAAGACTATAGAAGAAGATCCTCCACATTCAAGACACAAAGAAGCCTCAAACTTGATCATGATCAGCCAAGGCAGAATTCATAAGGACTACCCCACAAAGAAGATCGTTCACTCCCAGGTATGAAAATTTATTTTATGGTTATTATTTTTATTGTATTAACTTTGTACATAAGGTTTCATATTGTAGGGCTTATGAAAGAAATGTTCGAGAAAGAAATGCTTATGTGGCCCCACATAACATTGAGTGTTACAAATGCCACAAATATGGTCATATAGCTTGGAATTGTAGAAGCATGATAGTGCCATCCATGGAGAAAGAAATAGATATCATATGCACTAAGATTTGGAAAAGAAAAGAACAAGAAAAAGAGAAAGTGAAAGAAGAATAAATGAATAAAGTCCAGGTCCCAGAGATCATTGAATTTGCAGTAGTACCAGAAAGAAAAGAAGAACATGCTCAAGAGATTGTACTTTTAGGAATTGTAGTGCGAGATCAATCCAAAGACAGAAAGGAATAAGTTAGAGTCCAGAGAGATGATGAGTCCACAAACAAAGAGAAATATGACTCCACATCACACAAGTTATTCTTCCGAGCCATCCATCTTGGAGACTCCCAAAAAATATGACTGTTGAACAGGGGGAGCCTATGCAATAGCTGAGAGAGAACAAATATCCATACTTTGTGCAACTTACAGGGTTTGAGAAGATATATTTAGAGCAATTAGAGAACATAAGTACAAAATGACAGATTGATCGATTGAGAAAGCAGTATTCCCACACAGGTATCAGTTGGAAGTTACACAGGTAAAATTTTATGATCGTATTCAGGTAGAGATATATTCAGTATATGTTGTTCTAGACATGTAGAGTTTGATGAGAAGTTAGATAAGATCAATAGATATATTTGATTTAGAGTATTCTTTGTACAATGACAGATGGGTCAACATTGTGGATAGTTGAGTAGAAGAGTTATAGACAATTTGTGACATATGGTTAGAGATTGATTCAAAGATTCACATATCAGTTCAGATATGGGTTCAAAGATTGATTTAGGGATTCACAGATTGGTTCAAATACTGATTTAGAGATCAAATAAAAAATAGGTGGATGATTATGATAAAGGAATATTTGAATGCTTTAACTTTTAATGTTTTATATATATGTTAGTGAATTACAAGAGAAAACACCAATGGACAATGGAAAACACTGGAAAAAAGGAAATAATTCACAAATATCCCTACATTAATCTACACAACATCTGGCAGAAACTTCAAGTCATCAGAGGAAGAGATCTAAAAAGAAAGATCATTAGCATGCAGACAGGGGGAGACATATCCACCGGGGGAGTTATTCTTTTTCCCATGATTGTTTAGAGAAGGTATAGTGTCAAAATGAGACATATTGACAGGGGGAGTTAACCTTTGGTCAAAGAGGGAGAGAAAGAACAAATGCATAGAGAGATTTGTGAAGATAAAGAACAAAGGCATATAGATAGGGGGAGCAACCCCAAGGATAGATACCCTTTGCCATTTATGTCAAAGCGGGAGAGTTAGACACATTGATGAGAAGCGATGGTCACAAGGGGAGATTGAGCATGAGTGTTGTCATGTCTAAGTGTTTCCATCAATTTTGGTGTTTCCTTCAATGCCAAAGGGGGATATTGTTGGACAATTGGCCTTGACAGTTGGTTGTCATTGATGTCAACCCTTGAAGAGTGATCTTGGATATTGATGTCAACCTTTTGAGAAGTCCAGAATCCCCAGAGATGTGGACAAGATCGTTGGATAGTTGGTTATCATCTGTATGATCGAGGTTGATGGTGAGTTTTTTGGGTGCATTTGATGTAGTCTACATGTAGCCTCGAAGGCGTGGTTATGGGACCCTAAGTTGATTGAGGAATAATGAAATGAAGGACAATTAAATTGTAGTTAAAACTATCATATATGGATATTACACATCATGTCTTTTTCGATGACATGTGGTATGGGATGTGGATCCTCACGGTTAGGGAGATATGGCGTCATGAAGTTGGAAGCCCTGAAGAATGGGAAAGAAGCACTAGTTGGTTACAAGTCAATGAGTAAAAGGGAAAAGTGGTTGTAGCAAGAAATTCAAGGAGCCCTAATATTAAGGAAATAGATTACCTAGAAAAAGTATAAACACACCTGTAGGAGTCTCTCATAAGGATACACTCACACACTTATTCATTGATAATCTATCTTGTGATCTAGTGAATTGTTATGGTTTAGTGAATGGTTATGGTCTATCTTGAAATTTTTGTGAATGAAACAAGAAGTCTGAAGAAGCAAATAAAGTGCGAGAAATGTGTGAGAGTTTCAAAGTTGCAGAAGGCTAGGGTTTATGAAAAACCCTAATTACTGACATCCTCACGAGTTGCACTATATTTGTCAAGCGAGGCATCCTCATGGGTTAGCTAGTGTCCGTCTAGTGAGGTAATATTAAATTTGGGATAAATGTTAATCCCAGGTCCCTAAATTCTGAAGCAAGTACACAGGTCAACATTCTACAGGTTCAGGTCAAGTACATAATTTCTATGGTTTTGTGCTAGTTTTGATAGTTAGATTTTCCTATGATGTGTTGAATGCTTGTAGCATTCTTGGTGTGATGGCTGTGGTAATTGGAAATGGTATATGTTGGATGGTTGGATGAGTAAGAAAATGTCTTATGTATGTTACAATATTGATATGGTTCTTATATTTCACTTGGTTGAGGGATATCTATGTTGTATGGTGATGTATGCATGAGGGACATGCATAAGTTGTTAGAGATGCTTCACTGATGACATGGAACATATCTACATATGGTTGATGATATGGAATATGGCACGAGTTGTACATGGTTGCTGATTTTTTCATGATTTACTATTCATTTTTTATGTATCTTTCGATTCATGATTGATGCATGAGATAGTATATATGATGGTATACACTCTATGTATGGTATGACACATGTTTAAATGGTTGATTGATCCAGATTATTTTCGACAGGAAATGAGAGCAGAGATATAATAAATAAATGTACATAAATATATCAGATATCCAATAATATAACAAAGATATATCATAGATATCATAAACACATAGATACAATAATACACAATTTCTATTAATGAGCGAAATGTACAAAATTGTAGAAATACAAAGTGAAAGACTCGCTAGAATGGTGGAAGCTTATCTATGAGAAGAGATGTGATGGATATGCTCATTCACAAGAAGATGATTATTACAATGAGGCTCCAAAGGCCTTTTTAACATAAATAAAATCCAAAAACCTAGCCCCGAAAGATGAAAATCCAACCATTTTGTGGACCCTGTTTTGGGTAGTTTGGTGTATCAACTTCTTGGGGGCGTAGCTTTGGCATATGATCTCCATTTGGGGCACATGATAGCTCGTTGGAAAGGTATAGATGAGGATCTTCACTTTGGCGGTTCAATCAAATCCATTACTTACTATTTAGGTGCTCGATCATGGAAAAAATGTCATTTAGGCCCTCAAAATGACCTCGAAAGTTTAGGACCCAAAAAACTGCTATAGAAGCAAATACATTTTAATGCCTTTGGTTTCACATATAAAATGTATTTTCATTGGATATAAAGAAGGAATGAAGCAACTATATCCTTTCATTCCTTCTTTGTATCCAATGAAAATACATTTTAATGCCTTTGTTTCCAGATTTCTCCTCCTTTCCTTGGGAACTTTCACAAATACATCATAGCCAAATAATTTGAGATGTGAAACCAAAGGATTCTTACTCGACCATACCTCATTTGGAGTTGTTTTCACTATCACCGACAAAATATACATATTCAATATATATTTTACAGTGTTGACTGCCTCCACCTAGAATTCTTGTGCAAGCCCAACACCACTGAGCATGCTCCTTGCCTTGTCCATCAACATTTTGTTCATTCTCTCGGCAACTCCATTTTGTTGTGGGGTATATGGTGTGGTAGTTTTTCCTTCTATTCCACATTGTTTGTATAACTACCAAGTGAATTCACTATAACAGGTCCAAACACATCACTAAGAACCAGCTCTAGAATCCCATTTTCCCTTGTCACTCCAGATGGGAACCTCACCCGACTCTGTTTTCCATATATACAATGTTCACAAAAGTCAAATTCTAAATTACATTCAGAAAAGTATTTTACCATAACTTTGTTATGCATATCTCGAAGTCCTTTTTCTCCAATGTGTCCCATCCTCCTATGACATAGTGATCTAGGTGGATATTGGTGGCCACCCACCTATTCCAAATTCAAACTGGCTCATCTTGACAATTTTCAATTCAACACGTTTATCTGCAATGGGAAAATTTATTTGTAATTTTGGGTTTTGCACTTCTAGGGCTATCCTGAAGCCCTACACAACATCCAGGTGGATCATGGTTTCCAACCACCTATTCCAATTGGCTTATTTTGGAAGTTTTCATGTCAATACATCTTTCTATACTTCCACGGCCATTTTGGGGCCCTAAAAAGTGTTTTTTTGGATTTCCACAATAAAAATATATAAAGAGTTAGATTTTTATGACATAATGCGTAGTTAGCGAAAATACCTTTCGAACGGGCTATCACACGCCTAAAAAGGAGACTGTATGCAAAAGTTACGACCCTGGGAAGTTGATGTACTAACTTACCCGAATGGGGCCCACATGAATTTTGGCACTTCATCTCCTAGGGTTAGGTTTTTGGATGTCTATGGTTTTTGCATTCATGTTTATTATAAAAATTCCTAGGGAGCCTCATTCTACTCATCTTCTTGTGAATAAGCGTAGCCGTCACATCTCTTCTCATAGATAATATGCCACCATTCTAGCGAGTTTTTTGCTCTGTATTTTTACAATCTCTGTACATTTATTTCATTAATATAAATCATGTTTACTGTATTTCTCAGTTTCTGGTAATATTTATGTGCACTTCATTGTAATATCTATCCTTTCATTTAATTCCAAAAATAATCTGGATCACATAGCATGGTTAGATCAAATTTATGATGATTTGTCGAGTCATTTTGAATCAACTCAGCCTGAGTCGATTCGAGTCAAGTCGAAGTCGAGTCAACTTTAGGAACAATGATGTTGTTGCATCCAGTCAAGTTGACACTCCCTATCAACTTGTATAGGCTTCCAATCTCAACTCCTTTCATTAAGACCATCACACCTCTGACCATCTTGCATGAATTCTTTTGAAATAGTGTGTGCATGCCAAAATTACTCATCTTACCAACATATATCAGGTTTCTTGCCAAAACTGAAATGTCTAGCACACATAGAAGGGTTCTACTCCTCCCATCCTACAATATCAGTCAAAATCTTCCCTCTCCGACAATTTTGGCTGTCGAGTCATCCCCCAAGAAGTTAATATTCATAAAAAAATTCTCTATGTGGTGTAATATGATAGGATTCTCCTGATTCGATCAACCAAACATCTTGATCTGACTGTGTACTAGTCAACGCCAGGTACACATCACCACCCTTATCTGGTGTCGCATTTCTCTCAGTCGACTTCTTCTCGTCGGATCTTGTACTAACTTCCATCGCCTTCGACTTGTAGTCCTTTTTGTAATGCCCAGATTTACCACATTTCCAACATCTTCTTGTCGACTTAAACAAGGATTTATATGTACCCTTTGACTTAGAATTTTTACCAAAGAATTTTTCTTTATCTTTGTCAATCGATTGACCTCTCACCGCTAAAGCATCTTTGGTCGATCCTTCCATGTTCTTTATTCTCATTTCTTCCAACAATAGAGATGCAACCATGTCTTCTAGCGCTAATGTGGTTCTATTTCTCCCTATATCCATGAATAAGATATCCCATGAGTATGGAAAATAACATAATAGGATAATACATTTCTCCTCCTCAATAATTTTAATATCCATAGAATATAACTAGAATATAGTTGTATTAAACACATTTAAATGCTCAGATACTGAATTTCTATCAGTCATTCTCAGAAGATTAGTTTATTTCTCAAAAACAACTTATTTACCATATATTTTGAATGGTACAAGATCCCCAACTTGTCCCATAGTTCCTTGGCCAAATCTTCACCTGAGACATTCAACAGTACCGAATTTGCAATACAAAGTCGAATTGCACTCCTTACTTTTCTCTCAAGTTTCTCTCATTATTTCGTCGACATACTTGTTAGCATGGTACCTAGACAGACTGTTGTCCATTGTTCTCAATCTACAAGGATATCTTCAATTTTAAGCTTCCAAAGCTCAAAATTATGGCCATTGAATTTTTCTATCTCTATTCTCGAGATGCTCTCCATTCTTTAACACAATATTTAGCACAATCTTTAAAAAAATCTAACTTATGACTCTTACTGAACTTGGATTTTAGCTCAGATCCAAGGTTGTTAAACCAAATCTATGATACCACATGTTAGGAAATGAGACACACTTACATGATAAACCTAGTAGAAGAGAAGAATAAATATTTAATCAAGAAAGTAAATGACACAACAAGCACATAGTACACAGAGATTTTACCTTGGAAATACAAAATGCGAAAACCAACATTCCTTGAGTGTTCAGCTCCTTGTTTTCTTATTCATTCAAAATAAAAGGTTACACATATAACCTTGGTCCACACCTAAGACACAGTCGACATCATACCCACTTGCTTACACAAGAACAACCATGTAGCCAATTCGACTTACATCTGCATGACCAATAACCTCTAAATTACGGACTCTTGGTGATTATCCATTCATCATCTAAAGATTCAAGATTCATTCATTATATTTTACAAACTTACAACATGCCTTATTTATAGCATTTACAATAGGAAAAACCCTAAAGAAAAGGCACCCAAAAAATGCTTACATATCCATGCATATCATTGGCTAGAAATCTCGCGAATCCCAGGATTTTGTTACAGTCGACTACCAAGTCAGATTACCATCAACTACTAGTCAGAATTCATTCAGTATTCAGTCTGTCGCCACATTCCCTCCTATAGACCTTTTCTTGATTGACTTCTTTGACTTGATGTCGATGTCTTTACCATGTCAAAACACCTCGACCTTCAACTTTGACTATACTTGGTTGACTAACCTCGACCTTCGACTTTCTATCGATCCACCTCGACTTCATCTTTACCTGGTCAAAGCACCTCGACCTTCAACTTCGAATGTTAATTGATCCACCCCAACCTTCATTTTAAAGAATATAACAACCCAACATAATCACTAAGATAAAGTTTTGTATGATGTTTTTCTTGTATGATTTGTCCCCTGGAAATCAACATGAATTTTTGAGGATTTATGTTCTTCCTGGTGGCGCTGCAAAACTGGTCTAACAATTGTCTGAGATGGTCGATAGAAACGATGCTACCATCAAAAAAGATTAGAATGTCTTCAAAAAAGAGGAGGTGGGTGAGATATTCTTGGTTATTGATAGAAATATGCTTAAAACTCCCTTGAGCATGGGCATTTTTGATGAGTTTGCTTAGGCATTCAACTACCAAAATAAAGAGGAGGGCATTATTGTTTGAGTTCCATCTCTACGATGAAGAAGGGGAAGGTTTATCCAATGATCAATAATGAAAAAGAAGAGTAGATGATACAATTTAAGATCCAAGTGACAAAGTTGTGAGAGAATCCCAAGTGCAAAAGTATAATGCAGATGTATATCCAGTTGACCCTGTGAAAGGATTTTGACAGGTCTACTTTGTATGCAATTTCCCTTAATTTTTTGGAGTGAATAGTCTAGAAACCTTAATGTGCTAGACCAATTGCTTGGTTGATTTGGATACCCTTCAGGAAACCAAATTGTTCATCCAAAATGTTTTCTTCAAGGGTTTCTTTGAGTCCGAGGGAAATGATATTGGTGATGATTTTGTAGATGGCATTGCAGAGGGAGATGGAGTGGAAGAGATCGAAGTAGAGGGGGTTGTCAACTTTTGGAATGAGGGCCAGGAAACTTGATGCAGGAGCATCGCCAACACATCAAGCGAGCCAGCGTAGAAACGGAAACCAGCTGGATAAGCCAGCACAAATTTTGAAAATGCTTTGGGATTGTTGCACAAATCATAAATGAATCATTTAAGAGGAGGTGCCTTTGTGTATTGTAATGGATCTTGAGCGGATATCTCTCGTCCTTAGTAGATAGTCAACATTTAATATATTTAATGCAGTTAGATAGGAATTTAATTCTAGATTTGATAGCTTTAGAGTCCAGGAGGGAAAACGGATATAGACGCCCTCATTGTATTATTGTAACATAACCCCTGAACATTCAGAAGAAGCAGAAGAGCAAGCAGAGAATAGTGTATGAAGAACACCCATGTACAGGCATTTGAATTAATAGAAGAAATCTTTAATTCAAGTTCATGGTTTGTGTTGTTTCTCTGTGTACTCAGGTTATGCTCATGAATGTTTTCTTCCTGTTATACATTTTCTTTTATATGCTGTGCATGTGATTTCATGGTTGAATTGAAGTCTGAAGGGGACAAGGAATTAGTTTCAATTGTTTCTCTAATTTGAGCCAGAGAATTCCTACAAGGAGTGAAGTTGAATCGTTTGCAAGGAGTGCGTTGACAGAAGGGTTCAATTAGAGATAACTTTTGTTCTCATTCATCTCAGAGATGCAGTGACACAGAGCCGTGCAAGGAGTGTGCAGGCCAAGTTAAGACTCAGAGTTGCGATTCTGAGCAAAGGGAATTAAGATTGCTGCTGCAAGGAGTGCGCAGAGTCGAGAAACTTCAACTCTCAGTCGAGGTTGAAGGGTTGCCGCAAGGAGTGCGTGCAAAGAGTTCTCTCTTTCAAAGAGACCGAGTAACTGTGAAGAAGTTCAGGAGGAGTAGGCCTTCGAATTCATTGAAGGGATAAGTGCAGGGAAGCTGCCATGGAAAGTCTGGGAGAAGCATCGCAGGTTGGCGAGTGGGCAAATGATTCTTGTGGGGAGACACCTCTTCATTTCGCAGAATCATCAAAGGGATAACGGACGGACGAAATCATTGGAGGAGATTTCACGAAGTTCCATGGGCCATTGGATCTCACAGAGGTGCGAGGATTCTACAGTGTAAGTGTGAAAGAGGGTCAAAGCTTAGGAGGGGCAGAGCCGTCGATCCCAAGTCATAGGGACCGTCAGATCTACACGTGACATCGCGTATCGAGAATTCGCAAGTCGAAGCTCCAACTTTGTGCAACGAGTATTGCGATATTGCGACCCACGATATCCCGACAAGCCCAGGACCGTCCATCAGTGAGGACGTGTGTCAGGAGATCCTAGTCAGTCGGGGTTCGGAGAATCAGGGTTTTCAAAGGTAAGAAACTCTTGCACATTTGAATCGCAAAACGCGATATCCCGATGGAAGAGTCGTGTGGGCCACAGTTAGGGTTAGTGGAGGACAGGTGGCATATCATATCGAGGATCGGGAAAAGGTAAGTCCCGAATCCTTTTGCATTAGGATTTGCGATCCCGCGAATTCTGAAATCCCGATTGAAGTGATGGGGTGTGGAAAGGTTAATCCACACGTGCGCATCAGAAATTCAGTGGATCGGGTATCGAGAGTCGACAATTCAAAGTGCATGACGTCGCGAGTGGAAAAATCGTGATAGAGCAGAAGTCCCGATAGGTATGAGAAGAAGTCAACATTGACTAGCCATTGGGTCTCGGGGATTCGAGAGCCCAGTGATCATCCGAAGACTCGCGAAGCTGTGAGTTCTGATTTTCCGATAAGTGAACAAAGGGGAGTCACGCTGAAGAGAATATGTGGGGTGCATATTTCCTGATAGGGAAATAGAAGAACCTTGGAGTTCTTCAGGCCGAGAAGAAGAATATCCTGTGAGAGAGGATGTGCTCCGAGGAGTGCGGCTGCGTCAGTTGTGGTATCAGAGCGGAAATATCTCTTTGCTTTCTGTAGCAAAGGAAGAAATTTCACCATGCCGCCGAGGAGGGAAAGACAGTCACCCGATCCAGAGGATAGGGAGGTGCAGAGAAGAGGTAGGCCGGTAGGAAATCCATAAATGGAGAGACAGATGAGAGATCTTCGAGCAAGACTCGAGGAGATGGAGACAACGCAAAGACGCACAGTTAGTGCGGGGGATTTCAACGATTCAGAAGATGAAGTTGAAGCTGAACGCGACGAGGAAGTTGCAGCCGAGGATGCAACCAATGAGTGTTTAATTAAAGCTATTGCCAGGATGGGTGCAAAGGCGAAGATGGACATTCTAGTTTACGAGGGGAATCTGTATGCAGAAGAGATTCTAGATTGGATTAGATCTCTTGACACCTACTTCGATTATGAAGATATTGAAGAGGATAAGAAGGTCAGAAATGTTGTCACATGCCTGAAAGGACATGCAACATTGTGGTGGGACGAGCTAAAAACTGATAGATGTTGCAAAGGTAAGCAGGAGATTAAGAGTTATGATCAAATGATCGCGAAGATGAAAGCCAAGTTCATCCCGAGAGACTATCAAATTACTCTGTTCAGGAGAATGCAGAACCTGAGACAGAAACTGATGACAGTGAAAGAATACACTGAGGAATTCTACCAACTGAACATCAGAGCAGGTCATCGAGAGAGCAATGATGAAAAGGTTGCCAGATATCTTAATGGTCTGAGATACGACATTCAGGATGAATTGAGCATGGTTACCATCAGGACGATGGAGGATGCTTATCAGATGGCTTTGAAAGCCGAGGAGAAGCTGAGCCATAAGAAAGGTCAGCGAGGCTGAGGCAGAAGTCATCCCAGAGGCAAAGCAGTTGCCCAGGACAAATATCAAAAGCCCAAGGAGGAATGGAAGAAACCTCAGGGTAAAGTTGAAAGAGGTGGGACCTCACAAAGAGGGCCATATGTTGAACAGAGAGGGAAACATACAGAGCAGAGCGGAGGATATGCTGATGGCAATACTTTTTTTCGTATCAGAGGTAGAGGAAGAGGAAGAGGCGGAGTAATCACACGTTTCACATGTGGTAAGAATGGTCACAGGTCATTTGAGTGTCCAGAGAAAAACAAGGACATTGGAGAAGCTCACATCACCAAGGCGCAAAGGCGGGATGTTGAGGCCGAAGACGTAGAAGGCGGAAGGTCATTGATGATGCAAAAAGTCCTTTTGACACCTGAGAAGGAAGTGGAAAGCTCAGTGCAAAGGACCAGACTGTTTAGAACAACTTGCAAGACCAAGGATAGGGTTTTCAAGGTTATTGTTGACAGTGGTAGCACGGATAATCTCGTATCTATAGAGATGGTAGAGAAGCTGGAGCTGGAGACGACTGATCATTCAAGCCCATACAGAGTTTCGTGGCTACAAAAAGGACACCAGGTAACTGTTACTAAACAATGCTTGGTTGAATTCAAGATAGGAGGGTATAATGATAAGATTTTATGTGATGTCATTCCCATGGATGTATGTCATTTATTGCTGGGTAGACCATGGAAATATGACAGAAATGTGATTCGTGATGGGAGAATGAAGACATACACCCTGGAGAAGAATGGGAGAACCCATATGTTGCTTCCAATAAAGGATAAAGAAGTGAGTCGGAAGTAAGCAACACAGTACTTCTCATGAGTGGGAACGAACTTCTTACGGAGGTGAAAAAGAAGGAAGATCCACAATTCTTTGTGGTTAGAAAACTGAGGATCGTTCTGACTAGCACAAGAGTGGATGATTTACCAGGTGAAGTTCAAGAACTACTGGAAGAGTTCGCTGACATCATAGTGGACGAATTACCTCGTTCGTTGCCACCGATGAGGAGTGTGAGTCATCATATTGACCTCATACCAGGAGATAGTTTTCCGAATAAATCCGCATACAGGTTGACGCCGCAAGAAAATGAAGAGGTTAAGAAGCAGGTCCAGGAGTTATTAGACAAGGGGTTAGTCAGAGAAAGTTTGAGTCCATGTGCCGTTCCAATGGTACTCAGTCCGAAGAAGGATAGAGGTTGGAGAATGTGTACCGACTCGAGAGCGATAAATAAGATAACCATCAGGTACAGATTTCCATTGCCGAGGATGGATGATCTGATGGATTGCCTGAGTGGGGAAAAATATTTTTCAAAGATTGATTTGAAGAGCGGATACCACCAGATTCGCATGAGGGAAGGCGATGAGCGGAAAACAACCTTCAAAACCAACGAAGGTTTGTATGAATGGCTGGTCATGCCGTTTGGTTTGACGAATGCACCAAGTACTTTTATGAGGTTGATGAATGAAGTCCTGAGGGAATTCATCGGGAAATTTGTCATTGTTTATTTGGATGACATACTGATTTACAGTAAATCATAGGCTGAGCATCTAAAGCATTTGGCCATTGTGATGAGGAAGCTACAGCAGGAGAAACTGTTGATTAATATGAAGAAATCCTCATTTATGAAGACAGAGCTCATTTATTTGGGTTTTGTTATATCCACAAATGAGTTGAGGATGGACCCGGATAAAGTAGAAGTGATTAAGAATTGGCCATCATTGAGAAATATTTTCGAGGTGAGAAGTTTTCATGGTTTGGCTAGTTTCTACCGAAAGTTCATCAGGAATTTCAGTGGAATCAGCACAACAATGATGGATACAGTGAAGAAGTGGCATAAATATTTTCATTGGACAGCAGAGGCTGAGAAGAGCTTCAATCTATTGAAGCGGAAGATCACGAAGCAACCAGTGTTGGTGTTACTGGATTTTCAGAAAACATTTAAGGTGAAATGTGATGCAAGCGGGTTTGCCATAGGAGCGGTCTTGAGTCAAGAAGACAGTCTGATTGCATATTTTAGCAAGAAGATGGATGAGGCAAAACTAAAGTACTCCACGTATGACAAGGAATTTTATGCTATCATACAGGCATTGAAGAAATGGAGGCATTACTTGATCCCGAAAGAATTTGTATTGTACAGTGATAACCATGCATTGCAGTTTGTGACTCAACAGGAGAAGTTGAATCAGAAACATGCAAAATGGGTAGAGTATATGCAGAATTTCACATTTGCGATTAAGAATATTTCGAGTACTGCTAACAAAGTGGTGGATGCTTTAAGTAGGAAGTGTTTTCTATTGCAGGAGTTCCGAGTCAAAACATTGGGTTTTGAAAATCTCAGGGACATGTACGTAGGTGATGCAGATTTTGGAGAAGCGTATGAAGAAGCTGAGAATCCAGTTCTCAGGGATAGGAGTCCTTGGATAGATTATATGATCCAGGAAGGATTGTTGTTCAGAGGTAATCAACTGTGTATTCCAAAATGCTCCATGAGGGAGAACTTGTTAAAGGAGAAGCACAGTGGAGGATTGGCAGGGCATTTTGGCCATGACAAAACATTCGCGAAGCTGAGTGAATCATATTTTTGGCGAGGAATGCAAGCAGATGTCAAGAGGTTCATTGACAGATGTAGAATTAGTTATCATTCGAAGGGGAGGAAACCAAATGCGGGGTTTTATCAACCATTTCCCATACCAGAGAGGCCATGGGAGGCGATAAGCATGGATTTTGTATTAGGGTTGCCAAGGACACAAAGAGGTGTTGATTCAATCTTTATGGTAGTGGATAGGTTTTCTAAGATGGCACACTTCATTCCATGCCAGAAAAGCAACGATGTGACTCACATCACAAATTTATTTTTCAAGGAGGTCATTCGACTTCATGGATTGCCGAAAAGCATAGTTTCAGACAGGGACACCAAATTCATAGGGCATTTTTGGAGGACCTTATGGAAGAATCTGGGAACTAACTTAGCGTTTAGTTCTACTTATCATCCTCAGATGGATGGACAGACATAAGTGGTCAACAGGAGTCTGGGAGACTTGCTGAGGAGCTTGGTGATGGAGCACCATAGCAGTTGGGACATTGTATTACCACAGGCAGAGTTTGCATACAACGAATCAGTGAACAGGAGTACAGGCCAAAGTCCATTTCAAGTTGTCTATGGGATGCAGCCGAGGGGAGTTTCTGAATTGTGAGATTCAGAACAGACTGCGACCAGCAGTGCTAGTGCAGAGGAATTCACTGAGTCAATGAAGGAAATTCACAGTCATGTGAAGGAGCGACTGCTGAAATCAAACCAGGAGTACAAGCGCAGAGAAGATCAGCATCATAGACAACTTCAATTTGAAGTTGGTGATCGGGTTTTGGCACATTTGAGGAAGGAAAGGTTCCCAAGGGGAACATACAATAAGCTGAAGATGAAGAAAATCGGGCCATGCAAGGTCTTGAGAAAATTCGGAGAAAATGCTTATGAGATTGAGTTGCCGGATGGCATCGGCATATCTCTGATATTCAATATCGCAGATTTATACCCATATAGAGATGAAGAAGTAGAGGCTAGAGATGGGCTGCCGGTGATCCAATGGATAAAATAATTGCTAGTTGCAGAGAAGCCGCAGATGGAGTGCATACTGGACAAGAGAGTGGTTAAGAAGACCAGGAGAAAAGAATACTTTGAGTATCTGGTCAAGTGGAAGAATCACCCAGTAGAGGATGCCAACTGGGAGAGCGAAGCAGTGATACAAAATCATGGACAAACCGTGCAGGAACTCATGGTCATGAGCCCATGAAAGTTTTCAAGCCGAGGAGTATGATGCAGGAGCATTGCCAGCACATCAAGCGAGCCAACGTGGAAGCAGAAACCAGCTGGATAAGCCAGCACAAATTTTAAAAATGCTTTGGGATTGTTGCGCAAATCTTAAATGAATCATTTAAGAGGAGGCGCCTTTGTGTATTTTAATGGACCTTGAGCGGATAGCTCTCGTCCTTAGTAGATAGTCGACATTTAATAGATTTAATGCAGTTAGATAGGAATTTAATTCTAGATTTGATAGCTTTAGAGTCCAGGAGGGAAAATGGATATAGACACCCTCATTGTATTATTGTAACATAACCCCTGAGCATTCAGAAGAAGTAGAAGAGAAAGCATAGAATAGTGTATGAAGAACACCCATGTACAGGCATTTGAATTAATAGAAGAAAGCTTTAATTCGAGTTCATGGTTTGTGTTGTTTCTCTGTGTACTGAGGTTATGCTCATGAATGTTTGCTTCCTGTTATACATTTGCTTTTATATGCTGTGTATGTGATTTCATGGTTGAATTGAAGTCTGAAGGGGACAAGAAATTAGTTTCAATTGTTTCTTTAATTTGAGCCAGAGAATTCCTGCAAGGAGTGCAGTTGAATCGTCTGCAAGGAGTGCGTTGATAGAAGGGTTCAATTAGAGATAAGTTTTGTTCTCATTCATGTCAGAGATGCAGTGACACAGATCCGTGCAAGGAGTGCGCAGGCCAAGTTAAGACTCAAAGTTGCGATTCTGAGCAAAGGGAATTAAGACTGCTGCTGCAAGGAGTGCGCAGAGTCGAGAAACTTCAACTCTCAGTCGAGCTTGAAGGGTTGCTGCAAGGAGTGTGTGCAAAGAGTTCTCTCTTTCAAAGAGACCGAGTAACTGTGAAGAAGTTCAGGAGGAGTATGCCTTCAAATTCACTAAAGGGATAAGTGCAGGGAAGCTGCCGTGGAAAATCTGGGAGAAGAGTCGCAGGTTGGCGAGCGGGCGAATGATTCTTGTGGGGAGACACCTCTTCATTTCGCAGAATCATCAAAGGGAGAACGAACAGACGAAATCATTGGAGGAGATTTCACGAAGTTCCATGGGCCATTGGATCTCACGGAGGTGCGAGGAGGCTACAGTGTAAGTGTGAAAGAGGTTCGAAGCTCAGTAGGGGTAGAGTCGTCGATCCCGAGTCATAGGGACCGTCAGATCTACACGTGACATCGCGTATCGAGAATTCTCAAGTTGAAGCTCCAACTTTGTGCAACGAGTATTGTGATATCGCGACCCGCGATATCTTGACATGCCTAGGACCGTCCATCAGTGAGGATGCGTGTAAGGAGATCCCAGTCAGTCGGGGTTCAGAGAATCAAGGTTTTCAAAGGTAAGAAACTCTTGCACATTTGAATCGCGAAACACGATATCCCGACGGAAGAGTCGTGTCGGCCACAGTCAGGGTTAGTGGAGGACAGGTGGCAGATCATATCAGGGATCGGGAAAAGGTAAGTACCGAATCCTTTGGCATTAGGATTCACGACCCCGTGAATTCTGAAATCCCGATTGAAGTGATGGGGTGTGGAAACGTTAATCCACATGTGTGCATCGAAAATTCGGCGCATCGGGTATCGAGAGTCGACAATTCAAAGTGCACGACGTCGTGAGTGGAGAAATCGTTATAGAGCAGAAGTCTCGATAGGTACGATAAGAAATCAACGTTGACTAGCCATCGGGTCTCGGGGATTTGAGAGCCCAGTGATCAGCTGAAGACTCGCGAAGCTGCGAGTTTCGATTTTCCAATAAGTGAACAAAGGGGAGTTGTGCTGAAGAGAATCTGTGGGGTGCAGATTTCCCGATAGGGAAATAGAAGAACCTTGGAGTTCTTCGGGCCGAGAACAAGAAGATCCTCTGAGAGCGAACGTGCTCCAAGGAGTGCGGCTGCGTCAAAACTGGAGTTGAAAGGAGAAAAAAATTGGCCAGAATTTCAAGAGCACTCGATAACTCTAAGAAGGTCATCTCCCAAAATGTCAAAACACCCTTTATACAACTCAACTGGGAAGCCATCAGGTCTTGGGATATTTTCCTTTTAAAACGAATGTATCACTCAGAGAAGCTCGTATTTTGTAATTTCAACCATAAGATTATCATTTTACTCCCCATTTATGAATCTGGGGAAGATTTGTATTGATTATAGGATGGCATCAATTGTATCTCTTCATTCCTCTTTGAAAAGGGATTTGAAAAATGAGACTCCATTAGTAGCTATGTCTTCAAAGGAGTGAACTAGAGTGTTAGGTTGTTATATTATTTGTAGTGAAAGTAGAAGGTCGAGGGGGATCGACAAGGAAACATCGAATTCGAAATAATCGACAACAAGTAGAAGAGGTCAACTGACAAGAGGTTGACAGGAGGTCATGTGGTGACTATATAAAGACCGAATTAAGGATGAATGGTAGTCGATTTATAATATAATCCTGAAATTCATGATATTTTTAGCCAATGATCTGCGTGGATATGTAACCATTTTTGGGTGCCTTTATTTAGGGTTTTTCCTACTGTAAATCCTATAAATAAGGTGTGTTGTAATGTTGTAAAAGATAATGTTTAGAGAAATCATTTTATAGGTTGTTGGTYATGTAGATATAAKCCTAATTGGCTACATGGTTGTTCTTGTGTAAAGCAAGAAGGTATGATGTCGATTATGTCTTAGGTGTAGACCAAGTTTAGACATGTAATATTTTATTTTGAATGAATAAGACAACAAGCGAGCAAGACGTTGAAGGAATGATGGTTTTCCCGTTTGGGTTTCCAAGGTAAAATCTCTCTGTAATGTGTGTTTTATTTGTCATTTACTTTCTTGATTAAATCTTTCTTCCTCTCTTATGCTAGGTTTAGTGTGGAAGTGTTTAATTTTCTAACATGTGGTATCAGAACTTCGTTCAACAACCTCGATCTGAGCTAAACCCTAGGTTCAATAAGAGTAGTAAGTAAGAGATATTTAAAATTTGTTCTTAAATAATGGCGAGTATCTCGAGAATAGAGATAAAAAAATTCAAGGCCTGAATTTTGAGATTTGGAACCTTAAAATTGAAGATATCATTGTAGATAGAGAAAAATGGGCAATAGTCTGTCTAGGTACAATTTTGGTAGTTATGTCGAGGGAAGAATGTGAAAAAATCGAGAGAAGGGAAAGGAGTATGATTCAACTTTGTCTTGCATATTCAATGTTGTTGAATGTCTCTAGTGAATATTCGACCAAGAAATTGTGGGACAAGTTGGGAAGCTTGTAATAGTCGAAATCCATGGTAAATAAGATGTTCCTTAGAAAGAAATTGTATCTTCTAAGGAATAGTGATGAAAGTTTGGTAATTGAGCATTTAAATGTGTTTAATACCATAATAGGCCAGTTATCTTCTATGGATATTAAAATCATCGAAGAGGAGAAATTTATCAACCTATTATGTTCTTTGCTAGACTGTTATAGCAAGATTTTCCTCACCCCATGCAACTTGCTCAGAAGGATTTGTTCATGACTATGACAACCTTTGGCATGTATCTACTTTTGTATTTCCTATTCGTGGCCATGAACAACTGTATGGTATATTTCCACATGGATTTGCAGTGTAAATCAAATTGGCAGCCATGTGCACCAAGTCATTATGGATTGTAATATTCTTATGAGAAAATAGTTCGTCTATCTGGGTCTCCATTACTCCACTTTTGGGAATTATAATGTATTTTGGCCATCCCAGATACTCCTCTGACCTCACACATTAGGGGCATCTGTTATAGAAATATTTGCCTCACCCCATGCAACTTGCTCAAAATCCCTTTTCCATTTCTGTATGCAGACTTGTAGTTCCTTTTGTTAGTTCCCAAAGCTAAAAATTTTATTTTTCCACATATACATGCCCTAACAACTATACAACATGCGTATACACATGTTTCTCCATCACAACCTGCATACATTGGGTTTTGTGCCCAAAATTAAAAAATGGTGTCAATTTTCCATGTCACGTCATAGGATCCATGATCCTTGACCTTCCATATACTAGAAATGATTTGACTATGCCTTTTAGTTCCATTTAAAGGCTATAAATGGGCCATATCGAAGATGTGGAGAAGAGTAGAAGAATTGAACTTTGAGAGAAAAGTTAGTCTGGAGAAATTATTCACTTCATATTGAGTTTGCATCCCTTTGTCCTTTTAAGTCTGAACACATTGTTCAACCCCCAAGATCTTCCCTATTTGATGGAGAACCTCATTGTCTCTCTTATATGAGATTGCCTTTGGTGGAGGATTGAAGTGGTGGAGGCCCAACTGGAAGGGACTTAGTTTCTCAGTTCCGAATGTGACGACACAGAGGTTTGTCATTCATACACTTCTGTTGATTAAATTTTAATAGAAATACTCTTTTCTCATCCTATTAATGTTTTGCAAATATTTGAATTGTTATTCCATGGGCATATTTGTTATGAATATTGATGGATTGTGCTATTATATGTGCTAACTTTATATATCATCACCATATGCTTGTGTATCTTAGTTTTTGAGGACAAGTTGCAGGTGTATTGCTTTGAGTCAAGTGCTCAATGATGGACTTCATCAAACGTCTGGATGAGGTAGACACTTTATCTTGTCTTGTTAGCATATTTTTTTATATAGCATACTTGATATTAGAGTTGATTTTTGCAGTCATTTCTGTCTTTTGTGGTTTACCCCATGCCATAGAGTGATTTTCCTCGTAACATAATTGGAGAATCATTCAAAAATAAATAATACAATGAAGGAGGGTATCATTCAGGGGGTCTACTTAAACTGATAGATCATCTAACAACACTTGCAGGAGTTTGAGGTACCTTCTACTCCTGTTGTTGTACATTTTGATTTTCTGGTACTTTTGGAATTTCATTTTCTTTGATTTCATCAAGCATTGTGTATTCTTTGTTTTCCTTTTCCTCTTTATTTCCCTGTCTCTGATCTTCTCACATGACCTTTTCATTGAATACCACATGTCTACTCTTAATGAAAAATATTTAGGACTAAAGATTATGAAAAATAAATGTTGTCCATACTACATGAAATTAAGAAATGGCACCTTTACCTAATAGGAAGGCACTTCAAAGTAAAATCAAATCATGATAGTTTGAAGTACTTATTGGAGCAATGATTATCTTCAGAATACAAACAAAAATTGGTTAAAAAGATGTTAGGTTATGACTTTGAAATTATCTAGAAAAAACAAAAAAAATAATGTTGTGGAAGATGTCCTTTTAAGGAAAGAAGAAGAAATAGAAGATTCACTATGTGATATTTTTATTCCACAATATGATTAGGTGGAAGAAGCAAGGATAGAATGGAAGAAGGATCAAGAGCTATGTAAGATTATTCAACAACTACAAGAGGATCCCAGTTTATTAGATAATTTTGTATGGAAGAATGATTTGTTATGGTATCATGATTGCCTATATTTATGTAAGAATTCTCAACTCAAACAAAAGGTCCTTCTAGAATTGCACACTTCTCCTATAGGAGAACATTCAAGATTATTGAAAACATACTACAATATCTGTTAAAGTTTAAGCTATGATTAGGTTATTTTTCAATTTAGTAGATAACCATAACATAGATAGGATCACTAAGAGAAACACAATCACAAGATACACAACATGTATCCCGGGAAACCCTCATGGGGAAGAAAACCCATAAAAAACTTCCTTAATATAGATATCCAATATAGTGCCAAGACAATAAACCAAACACTAGAGAATATCCTCTCCCAAGCAATGCCCCTCTCTCTCTTCCTTCTTCTGGCAACCAGTAACTGCAGCTTCCTTCAATACTTGTGCACTAGATGAGTGAGCTGAGTGAGTGAAAAAATGAGTGGTTGGATTCCTTTATTTATACAAACTAGCAAGCACTGAAAGGAGGTGTCTCTTCACTGGCAGGGCTGACTTGTTTTTCTGGGTGGTTAGAACCACTTTCATTTTCCTAGGGGCCGACTTCTTAATTTGCATATTACAATTAGGGTTTGACCAATCCGCAAAAGGGGTTTTGGTCAATTACAATGCCCGACATGATCAATCCACAAAAGGGGATTGATCTAATGAATAATAAATATATTTTATCTTTTACTTTATCCACAAAAGGGGACAAGAATATTCTTTGCAGTTACATAATATTTTAACACTCCCTCTTAACAAGAAGGATATTCTTTATCTTTTTACAGGTCACTGAATGTCATCATCAACTGAACAATAGCATCAACTGGATAACATCATCAACTGGGTGTAATAGAATCCACTGGATAACATCATCAACTCGGCAACATCATGAATTGGGTAACAACATCAACTAGATAACATCATCAACTGGGCAACATCATCAACTGGGTAACAAAATCAAATGGATAATAGGAGGCATCAATATAATCCACTTGGTCATCTGAAATCATGACTGGTATATCTATAAATCATCAGAATTTTTGTTCTCTTTATCTTCGCACAGAAGATACTCTTTATTTCTTTCATCTTCACACAGAAGATACTCTTTCTTATCTTCACATAGAAGATATCTTATATTCACATAGAAGATATCTTATATTCGCACAAAATATATTCTTTGAGTTTTTCCATTCCTTTTATGTTCTCCCTTCTCTTGTAGTCATCTATCTCACCCATCCACTGGGGAGGAATACTACCATAGCTTCAATCCTAGTCATCCCACATGAAGTAGAGAAGCTAAGATGCTAGCCTGGGCAAGATCAGACTCTCTTTCCATGAACCACACATGATCATGACACAAACGTCAAGAGCCAACTAACCATTCCACATGGTCAAGGTTTGTGTTCCAGGCTACTCAATCCTTGGCCAGAGGAGAGTATCTTCCTGTTTCCCCTTGGAGAAACATCCACACTACTCTCTATGAGGGTGGTCAAATCCTTCTCTACGAGGGTATTCTAGCATGTCCCTAGAGTACCCAAAACTCAACACTTGGACAGAGGCTAATCTTGGAAAATTTCTCATTCCCCTTCTCTACGAAGGTGTCTTCCTTTCTCCTTCTCTATGAAGGTCTCTTCTCTTTTCCTTCTCTATGAAGGTCTACCTGTGGGGTTGCTCATTCCTTCTCTGCGAATATATCTTCTCTTTTCTACAAAGGTCTAGCTATGGGATCTAAAAAAAATATCTTGTGGTCCAAAATCTTTCCATGGGATAGTACCATGCAACCCATCTGTTGGGCACCATCCATCTACTGGATAAATTTCATCTTGATCAAAATATCTAGGCACCATCCATTTGCTTTCCTAACTGCACCAAATCACGATCCTCCATTTAGAACTCGGAGACATAGCTCCCTCTTGCACCAAACTAAAAGATTCTAATCATCATCCTTGAAGTTTTCTTTTGTAATATCTTGGGTGCCTTCTTGAGTTCGAACATTTCTTTCTTTCTAACTTCATACTGGATCAACTTGCTCCCTCTGCATCTATAAGAACAGTACTGGAACAACCTGCAGTTACCTGCATCTCATCAACTATATCTGAATATCCATCTTTCTCTTCATCTTGAACATTTTTGTTCTGCATCTTTAGGAGCCTCCTGCTCCTATATAAATATTGGATACTGTCTGGTCTTTACTGACTGTCACCATATCATAATTCCTTCTCATGCTGTCTAAATTCTGCAAGTTAAGGCATAAATTCTTTCTTCCGAGACCTATAAACTTACTTACAATGTGCTTTCTGAGATATGTCACTTTGCCAATCAGTCAGTACCTATAAGCAGTAATCAAATAAAACTATATCATGATTTCTATCTGAGTAATACATATCTTTTCTTAAGAAAAACGTGTTCAACCATGTACACATCTTTTCTTAAGCAAAACTTGTTCAACCATGTACACATCTGAGACCCTAATCATGAATAAGACTTTTGAGCTCCTTTTCACTCTAGCTATGAAATTACCAATTTTTCCCTTATTATCATAGCTAAACACATACCTTTGCCACTCTCATGAGTGATCATACCTGAAATAAATATTTTATCTCTTTCTTTATCCTCTTCTTTGATAAGTCTGCATAGACATTGAAATAAAACGAGGTTAATTAACATTCTCACAAAAATCTAACTTGTAATGATAACGTATTAAAGTAAACAAGATACTAAAAATAAACATGAATACTTGTCTTTTGTTTTTTTGTGGGGAGGCTCCACGGACTCCACCATTTGCTATCTTTCTTCAAATCAACTATCTTCAACTTAAAGTACATAATCCTCAATTTCTACTAAAGATTTCTTTGAGGGAGGCTCCATGGACTCCACCATTTGCTATCTTTCTTCAGATCAACTATCTTCAACTTATAGTACATATTTCTCAATTTCTACTAAATATTTTATTGAGGGAGGAGATTCCTCTTCCTCTGCCACATGTGCTTGATGTTTTCTTTTCCCTTTTCCTTGAGGACAGTCATAGGAAAAGTGTCCCAACTTTTGATAGTTGTAGCATCTGATATTTGAAACATCTTTCTTCTTATCTGGAACTCTTACGGAGTTAGCTTCTAGTTGTTCTTTGAATTGTGATATTTTGGAGAAATATTCCTGAATTGTTTCTCTTTTCTGCATCCTTGTATTCTTGAGTTGAGTTCTTAGATTCATCTTCTGATTGATGTTCCTTCCTTCATATAATCGGTTTAGGGAATCAAAAATTTATTTTGGAGTCTTCTTTGAGGCCACTTGAGGAATCAAGTGATCTTTGATAGAATCTGCAATGATTCTATTAGCCCTAACTGTGTCTTTTTGGTGTTTTTCTTTAGCTGCAGCATCGACGGGTTCTGGTACATTTTCTTTAATCAATATTGCTAGGTCATTCTCTTCAATAATGAGTGAAATCCTATACTTCTAGGCACAAAAGTTTTCCACATCTTCTAGCTTGTCAACAAGCTTAGTGCTTGCAGACATCTTTTACCGTGAGCTAGGAAAATGACCAAAAATTGAAAATCCTCAGAGTTGAATTTTGAACTTACCAGGAGGTGCGCTTGGCTAAGGCGAGTAGCATGGTGTGGTTAGATTTCAGAAAATCCAAATTTTTCCCCTTCAAAATTGACCAACGGATTTATGGACTGGTGCTTCTGGTTTTCAGGTACTTCTGGTTTTCTGGTACTTTTGGTTTCCTGGTACTTCTGGTTTTCTGGTACTTCTGGTACTGGTGAAAACTAGGGTTTCACTTTTCGAGAGTTCTATTCACTGAAAAGGTGCGCTGAAGGTGCCAATGAGTTCCTTAGGCTAGGGTGCACTTTTCTAGATAATCTTTGGGCTGAAATCCCTCTTTAATAAAAATCTCTATTTTTCTTGTACGACAACGACGACGTTTTTCTTTTTCTTGTGAAAGATGTTCTCTTCAGCTTAGCTCTGATACCATGTTAAATTTTAAGTTATTATTAGGTTACTTTTCAATTTACTAGATAACCATAGCATAGATAGGATCACTGAGAGAAACACAATCACAAGATACACGACATTTATCCTGGGAAACCTTCATGGGGAAGAAAACCCAAAAAACACTTCCTTAATATAGATAGCGAAGACAATACCAAGACAATAAACCAAACACTAGAGAATGTCCTCTCCCAAGAAACGCGCCTCTCTCTCTTCCTTCTTTTGGAAACTGGTAACTGCAACTTCCTTCAATACTTGCGCACTAGATGAGTGAGCTGAGTGAGTGAACAAATGAGTCGTTGGCTTCCTTTATTTATACAAACTGACAAGAACTGAAAGGAGGTGTCTCTTCACTGGCACGACCGACTTGTCTTTCTGGGTGGTTAGAACCACTTTAATTTTACTGGGGGCTGACTTCTTAATTTGCATATTACAATTAGGGTTTGACCAATCCACAAAAGGGGACTTGGTCAATTGCAATGCCCCACATGATCAATCCACAAAAGGGGATTGATATAATGAATAATAAGTACATTTTATCTTTTACTTTATCCACAAAAGGGGATAAGAATATTCTTTTCAATTACACAATATTTTAATAGTATCAAGAAGGATTTTTTTTGGGAAGGTCTTAAAATTGATATTCAAAAGTTTGTGTCTGAATGTGTGGTCTACCAACAGAATAAGGGAGAGATAATCAAGACACTGAGTCTCCTATAACCATTATCTATACCAAGTAAATGTTGGGAAGAAGTTGCAATTTATTTTATTATAGGTTTACCCAAATATGAAGAAACAACTATAATCATGGTAGTAGTGGATTGAATGAGAAAGTATGCCAAATTTTACTCTCTTTCTCATCCTTTTAAAGCAAGTACAGTAGCCACAACATTCATGGAAACATTTCAAAATCTACATGTAGTCCCATGATTATTGTAAGTGAGAGAGATCAAATTTTCATTGGAAAGTTTTGGACTGAATTATGTTCTTGTTTGGGTACTGAATTTTCTCACAACTCATCTTATCATCCTTAATTCGATGGGAAAATTAATATTGTGAATAAATTTCTAGAAGGATATCTTCGTTGCTTTGCATATGATAAACATACACATTGGGTCAAGTGGTTTCCCTTTGCAAAATGGTGGTACAACACATCCTTCCATACTTCACCAAAAAATTCCCCATTTCTAGAACTTTATGGATATCATCCTCCATCCATCACATCACCCTTGAAAGGGATTGCAAAATTTCAAGCAGTGGAGGACCACATAGGAAACCAACAAGAGATTCTCAAAATGTCGAAGAACAACTTGGTTATGGCACAAAATAGGGTGAAAAAACAAGAAGATGAACATCAAAGTGAAAGGAAATTTGAAGTCAGGGATTGAGTATTTATGAGGCTATAGCCATATAAGAATATGTTCCTGAAGCAATAAAAGAAGGACAATAAATTAGCACCCAAATATTATGGCCCATATAAGGTTTTGCAAATGATTATAAGTATGGATTACAAATTGGAGTTTACTCCATCTTCACGTGTACATCCAGTCATCCATGTTTCTTACTCAAAGAATGTAATCGAAAACAAGATCCCATTCCAAAATATTTTACCAAATATTATTGAATAAGGGAAAATCATACTAGAACCAGAAACAACCCTTGAAACAAGGATTACGAAACTGATAAATCGATCAATTACAAAGCACCTCATCAAATGGAAGAACCTAATAGTGGAATAGGCGACATGGGAAGACATATTCTTCATGTAGAAACACCAGTGGTTAGTCAAGTGTTGATGAAAACACTTGTTTGAAGGGGAGGGTCATACTAATCCCTACACAAAACCCCATGTTATATTATGTCATTGCACCTTTTCATTATAATTGTACACTTTGTCTCGTACACACACACACACAAATCATACCTAGTCTTAGGATAATATTTTCTCATAATATCTCATCTTTTACATTGAATACATTGTAAAAGGAGGTTTCCCCCTCGAAGTGGACTATTATTCATTGCTTTTTTATCATTCTCAAGGCATTGGTTCATAACATCTATGGAACATTGGGAATAGAAGGGTCATATACTTTGGTACAAGGGTAGAATATTTGTATTCCCTCAATCAAAGTTGAAGCAACAAATATTAAAACATGCAGGGTTCCTTAAAACATATCAAAGACTCAAAAAATATTTCTTTTGGGAAAGAATGAAGAAAGATATTCAAAAAATTGTAATATAATGTCAGGTTTGCCAAAGAAATAAAGGAGAGACAATAAAATATCCAAGGTTACTTCAACCATTACACATACCTAATCAAAGATGGGAAAATATATCAATGGACTTCATTATAGGGTTAACAAAGTCTGAAGGTAAGGATGTCATTTCTGTGGTTGTTGATAGACTCACAAAATATGCACTTTTTTCATAATTCAAATTACATATACAACAAGACAAGTGGAAAAAGTGTTAATGAAGGAAATTCATAGACTTAATGGTGTTCCTAAATCAATAGTAAGTGATAGAGATCCAAAATTCAAAAGAATTTTTGGAACGAATTATTGAAGATGAGAGGAACAACACTAGCTATGAGTTGAGCATATCATCCACAAACAGATGGTCAAACATAAAGAGTTAACTAATGTTTAGAATTTATCTACATTTTTATTCTTTAGACAATAAATCTCAATGGATTAAATGGCTTCCTATAGAAAAATAGTGGTATAATACTACCTATCACACATCTACTAAAATGTCCCCATTTAAGGCCCTTTATGGATATGTAGCTCCTAGTATTTCATACTTTTTGTAAGATAAGTCCAAAGTACAAGGAATATAATCACATATGGAAAATAATAAATAAACTTTGTCAATTGTTAAGTAAAACCTTAAAATGGCACAAAACGGGATGAAAGAGAAAGCAGATCAACATCGAAGTGAAAGACAAATTGAGGAGGGTGATTGGGTATTTTTGAGACCACAACCTTATAAGAAATCCACACTAAAGAAAAAGAAGAATAAAAAATTATCTTTAAAATATTATGGACCCTATAATATTATTTGCAAGATTGGACAAGTGGCATATGAGTTAGATTTTCCTTCTTCTCACATTCATAAGGTTTTTCATGTATCTGTCCTAAAAACATTTTTAGGACAAACTATGCCAGTGCAAATAAAACTTCCAGAATTAGATGAAGAAAGGAAGTTGATTCTTTAATTATAAAAAAGTTATAGATCAATGTTCTCTATATCTTCGGAATTCAACTATTATGGAGTACCTAATCAAGTGGAAGAATATGCCTCTAGAATAAGCTACATTGGAAAATGAGAAATTTGTGAAAAAACACCCTCAATTACAAGCTTTGAGGGAAAAGGATTTTTAAAGAAGGGGGCTATGTTAAGGCCCTTGTACTCTTATGTTAATTCCCTAATAATAATTTATTATTATTTTATTTGTTATATTAGTAGGTCATCTAGAACCTTTCATTGTACCTTTTCATTATAATTGTACCATTTGTCTCCTATATATATATATATATATATATATATATATATATATATATATATATATATACCAATGAGACCTAGTATTAGGATCATAATATTTTGTCTTATGAATTGGATATATTGTTCCCCTCGAAGTGGAACTTATTAATTATTTTTTATCATTTTCAAGGTGTCTCGTTCATAACAGTGTCCCTGAATGGATTTAGGAGGCGAGTTACAACTCACCATGAAACTCTAACTAGGCCTGAGATGGATGAACTGTTGGTTATGTTGGAATTCAAACATTGGATTACAGCTAGGGGAACCCTCCCCTATTATTTCATTCCTGAAAAATTCTTGCTTGGACAATATATAGAACTATGGTTTTTCTCAATAAGAGACAATGCAATTTTTTCACTGGGGGTTGATTTTGAAAAAAATTGGCTCAAGTGATTGTGGGTAGCATGGTCACACGGGAATTGTCCAAACACACTTGTAGGAGTTGACAAAACTCAATTATGCTAATCATTTTTAATTTTATGCCCCTCAACCAAATTCCCAATGTGTCCTTGTGTGGCTTCAGGAGACAAGCTGCAACTTTCCATATGTAATACCCCAAGGTTGAGCCCCTGTTGATTTCTAATGATGTTTATAGGTTGGTGAGCCAGGTAATTATAAGATGGTATTCTTATGTGTTTATTAGGATGGAGAGCCTAGATACTAAGGCCAGTGGGCCTGATTTTTGTATATGTAATTATGTAGATTATTATCATTGCATGTAGACCAACCATGAAGAAAGAGTTATGGGGGCCTAAGCTCCAATGGGTAAGGAAAGGGAAAGGGGGATGAGAGGATAGGAAAAAGGGGATAAGCTTGAGGGCTTAACCCAAGGGAATATTATAATGTATTTCCTAAAAATACTAAAGTTGGGAAATAAATCCAGTTATCCTAAGTTCCTTTGGGGAGAGGAACAAACTCCAAGTGGAGAGGAACGATCTCCTCGAGAGCCAAGTGTCACCTAGGATGCATGCAGATTTATGGGGGAATTTCCACTGTTGTGGGGGTTTGATCTGAGGAGGTTGTCTCTCTCACGATTCTGAGGGGGGAAGCGCTCTCACCATTCTGGTGCTCACCATTCTCACTCTCAACATTCTGAGCATTATGACCATTGCTTGCCATCTATTCCTCATGAGTTCACTCACGATTCTTGTCATCCCTTGTCCAGTTCACTCACACACTGAGTAGGCATGCATCTAGAGCCATTTCCACCATTTTTGAACCTCCGTCATCGTGAGCCTCTGTAATTTGCTGAGTCGTTCCTTGCCTTACCTGTTTTTTCTATTCTGGTTTGAAGAGGCAGGTTGTCAGGCCTGTGGTTGAAGAAGCAGGTTGTTAGACCTGTGAAAAACTCTCTCCGGGTGAGAAAGATTGTTGGGGAAGTGATTTCTCCTGGAGGGAGTCTGGAGGGAGTCCAACAACAGCTACAAATCTCTAAGAATTCCAGATCCGGCCTATTGCTGAAGCCTTTGAAGGGAACTGGAGCATCCGATGGACTGTAGAACAATGAAGGTGCATATTCCCTGGGTAGGACAAGCATGTGGGGAATGAGAGTCTATGAGTGATGGGTGTAAGTAGGATCATTGGAGGGAATCCTTCCTGTTGCATTGTGCAATGTTCCGTAGCCTTAGCCTAACCTAGGATTTTCTTGCCCTAGGTGGAGTTTACTCCCACCTCGGGGGTGACCCATTGTTGATAGCTTGGAACAATGTAGTCTAAGACTGGGAGGTTCATGGAAGTTCTGCACAAAGTTGGTGTTCTTCTCATAAAAATATAAGTACCAATTCTATATTAATTGTATGATGTGTATATTGTACATGTGTTATAATGTTATCATAATTACCTATGTTTATTGTCGCTTCTGCATGAATATGTGTATGAGCAATTTTTTTTTATGTTTGTTTAAAATTGCATTATATATATATATATATATATGATCTCAAAGAGAAAATGCATAGCCCAATGGCTTAAGAATGGGGCATGTTACAATTGGTTTCAGAACAATTTGATTTTCAAGTAGTGGTGTGTCCCTAGCCATGGTGGCTGGGGAATACTACAATCTAGTATCAGAGCCCATGGTTTCCACACTAAACCTGGAAGGGCAACAAATGTGGAGTTTGGAGATAAATTTCCACAAGAAATTTATGTACAGAGTGCCAGGAGAGCGTTGGGGGAACACCTTGGTTGTGTTCATAAGATTAGGAGGTATAACAGTTTGATAAACCACGATAGATGTGGTATTGTTCCACATAGTTAAATTTGGTCTGTTGGATTTGTTTGGAAGGAGACGGATCCCCCAAAACCATCAGATCAAGAGAAGGTGCACAAAGGTTAAGCATAGAATTCCTTTGGAATTCTCCCCCCCGATCATTTTAAAGCTATAAAAAGAGAAAAATGTTGAAGTCCCGAAGTCTTGAACTAATCCATACCGTCCATTTTCCAGGGACACATGTCCTTATATTTAAACAATCATTGAAGTTCGAAAGTTTAGAGGTTGTGGGGTGTTCAACAACTAAATCCTCCGAAGTCTTGGAGTGATTCTTAGCTGTAGATCATTCGAGAGGAGAGTTGTTGGATTTATATTGTGGTTCGGTGTTCGGGGAAATCCGTTGGAGGTTTCATGGTGGAGAAATTGCCGAAGTCCCAAAGCTACGGGAGGCAACTGTTGGCAGTCGACAGTTCGATAGTTTGGAGAAATTGTCGATAATAAGAAATCCCTGAAGTCTCGAAGCGTCGGGTATGACGTGGAAAAATGACATCACCTAGGGTGACATGGACCTACCTAGGTCTTCGACATGTCACTCATTTTCCTACTTTTGACAGGCCCTTAGGATCGATTGGAACTTGACATGTTTCACTCGACGATGGGGCCACATGTCATCACCTTGATTGGTGACAATTGTACTTCGTGGGCCTTGGGAGGATAAGCAGTTCGAGAGTTCAGTATTTGGGGAAAATTGTTGGAAGAACTATTGGACCTCTGAAGTCCCAAAGTCCCAGAGTCCTGAAGCCCTGAAGTTCTGTAGTGACGTGGCTTGATGACGTCACCTGGGGTGATGTGGACACACAAGATGCATTCCACGTGTCAGTGTGTTTCATGGTTTTGAAAGGATTATTTGACAGTTATAATTTGACACGTGTCACCCCAGGTGTGCAGTACTAAGTGTACCCCAAGGGATTGCCACTTCGACGCTCAGAAGGAATGGATTAAGAGGAAGGTGAAACCCCCGAAGCTCCAAAGAACGGAGTAAATTGTTGTCGTCCATCGGAAGGGGACATGCAGAAGTAGACTTCGTTGTTTGGATAATTCAAGGCGTAAGTAGTGAAGTTTGAGGACTTCCAAAGGCCCAAAGTTGGATTTCATCGTGACTGTTGATCACAAAGGACACGTGGCACTAGATCCCAAGGTCCAGAGAAGAAGTACTCAGGAGGATTTGAGTTACAGAAGGTTGTGAGTTCGGAAATCCTGGAGGGCCGGAGTTCATCTCGACCATTGATTGGGATATGACACATGGAGGAAAGAGAAGTTCTCTTTGGTGGGTTGGCACTTCGAGAGATTGGTAGTGAAGTTTTTTGGAAATTGTCAAAGCCTGGAGTCCTGGAGCTCCTACCACCGTGGAACTGAGCAGAGAATTTGGAACGTAGATCCACCATCTTTCGCGAGTTTGTCAGTTAGGTGGTCCGAGAGATTTGTTATGATGTACTTTGGAAACAGCCAAAGCCCGGAGTCCTAGAGCTCCTATCCATCAGATATCTAAACAAGGAATAAGGACCGTTGATCGGTACGTCCTTTGAGTATTCAAAGAATCAACGTTCGAGGAAAATGTATAGTAATGGAGGCGGATGCTTTGAATCCCCGGAGTTCTGAAGCCTTGGAGGATCGAAGCACAGGATAAGCTCCAAATGATTAGCACTTGGTCACAACCCTAGTCACATTAATTTTGGGGCCGAAGGAAAAGGGATAATGTCTAAAATTATGTTTAAAAATAGGAAAGGGACAAATTGTTCAAGTAGCCATAACTTCTTGCACAAAACTCAGAATTGAGCATGGATGTAGGCATTGGAAAGGTCTTGGAAATTAGAAGATAATGGTTCGCCTAGAAAGTGGATTTGAACAATCAATTTCTTAGGAAGTCAAATGAAAATAAGTTTGATATATATTAATGAATCAAAAATTTGGTTCATGTTTTCATGAAATTATTAATAACAGTTAGCTTGACAAAGTTCCGTTGGTTGCACATTTTTGTAAAATTAACATCTGTCAGATCATATTTAGCATAGAGTGAAAAGTGATGGAGGATACACATGTAGTCTACAATCAAGAAGATGAAATTAGAGGGTCGAATGTCCAGTTGGGTCTAGAAGGAACCAAATCCAATGGACATGGAGGAGGAAAGGAGGAAGACATAAATATAGCTAAGACCATAAAAAAAAGTGCAGACATATGTCTAGAGCCACAAAGCTAACAATGAGAGGCTTATAAAGGCCAAGGAACAACATGAAGACTCTAATATGAAGTTAATGAAAATCCTGGACAGAATTGAAAAGAAGTTGGATAAGGAGAGTGGATCCAACAAATAAGGAAGCCACAACACCCCTGAGAAAAAAGGAAGATCAAGTAGTGTTAGAAGACATCACTGTCACTCCCAAAATCATTCCCATAGGAGAGCACATAGTATCTCAAGTCCATCCCCTATCAGGAAGCATAGGAGGTCTAGGGTGGATGAGTTGAAAGGAGAAATGAATAAGATCAAACGTTCTACTTTTGATGGAGAGCAAAAGAAGGATGAGGATGTTGAAACATGGCTGCTAGGCATGAGGAAGTACTTCCAATTGTATAACTACTCTTCTCATGTAGAAGGAAGAATTACTATCTACCAACTTAAATAAAACACATCCATGTGGTGGGAGCAACAGGTGCAAGTGCAACACCTCTGGGGGAGAAATGTGACTTGGAAGGAATTCAAGAGACATTTTGAGAAGAAATACTTGACTAAGAGGTATTATGACAAAAATATGAAAGATTTCTTTGAACTTAAACTAGGCAACATGACTATTGATGAATATGAAAGGAGATTCTTAGAGATGTTAAAGTGTGTCTCCTTCATCAAGGATGAGACAATGAAGATTCCGAGGTACCTAAGTGGGTTGTCATCTTTCATTAGTGATAAAATGTTAAGAACCAAACATCAATATAGCATGGAAAAACCTCAGGAAAAGTACTCAATGCCTTGAAATAAAGATAATTTTAGATAATAAGCCTCTTCGAGGGGGCAACCTCCTTTTACCCCACTTAAATGTTCAAGTACAAGATGATTCAAAATGAAAATGTCTCCTTGGTATATATAAGAGA
>JZKD02S1331446.1:65982-78452 GCA_000966675.3 Picea glauca | reverse complement strand
TATATATATATATATATATATATATATATATTTCGATGTGCACATTCTAAACATCAAATGATATATATACCTTTGTATTCCCCACAATGTACATCACTACATGATTATAATTGCTCCATGTTCTATTCAAAGAATGATATTAACTATATTGGTTATTATATAAACATGGGTTATTATATCAATTGCATAATTAACCTTGAAAGTGATAAAACAGAACCCCATGCTCTGGAGTATTTAACCCCGTGATCAACAATATGCAAATTTACTTATTACTTCAGTGAAATCCATTATGTTGAATCATGGATTGTACTAACCTATTAATTTTAGTCATCTTAAGATATGCATTATGAACATAGGATATTTATTAAAAAATTCATAAAATATATAAATAAATTATTTAGATAAAAAAATGTTGTATTATACATTAATGTGATATAAAATTATTATCTTTTCAAAAATATATTATTAAAAACAAAAAAATTGTCTAGACTTCATTCTCACTAATAACTTATTATTATGCATTCTTCCACCTTCTCAACAATCACATTATGTTGAGAACCTTTTATCACTTGTAGATTGTTGGGTTGGAGAGTGTTATGGCCTCACTAAAGTGAGCAAGACATATTTTGGATTCATGGCTTACTTGGGTGAGGGCATCCATCGCCCAAGTGAGTAATGGAAACCTTTGGGATATCTCTTAACTTCCTTTTTTAAACTAATTGATTTAAAATAAAAAAAAATTAAACCTTATCTATCTCACATTTTTCCCTCATGGTTATCTTATTTGGTTTTGAAGTAGGTTTTGGGCTTGGAATGAGCTAACTGGCATTAGAGGAGGAGAGAAGGATGTCGAGCATGACAAAACTAAACCATAGCAATATGATCAAATATAACACATACCACAATGAGATTAAACCTTAGGTGACGTTAAGAATTGAAAAAGAAGAGAAAACCAAGTGATTTGTGGCCATGAAATTCATAATTCATCAACTATCAACATTGTGAACTAATCCTAGCTTGACAACAACAACAAAAATGTTCACAACAAGCCCAAGAGAAATTAAAATTTTAATTAAATGGGACCTTCACAAAAACCCCTAGTTATTTCCAGAACAAGAGTCATAACTCATAACCACACTCTTATGGTACCACCCCATCCATATACTTGCATTATGAACACATGGAATCACTTATATGCTTTCATCAAGATTAGGAATTCATTATCTAAGAACACAATTGCAAGAAAGTACCCTTACATGATAGGGTGTAACTCTATTGTAACTTATTTGTACATTGATGACTCTGGTAACAAGGTTGTGCATGTGCCTGAACCGAGTTAGAGACATTTCACCAAATTAATTAAAGCATGCAATGAAAACTTGAAATCTACATTAAAAGGAATAGCATGAAGAAAAATCTAGCTTATGATGGATCTGAGTATGAAACTAACATGAATGAAAGAAAATGTGAAACTGTTGATTTAATGATACCACCATGCTAACAATCAAATGTCATACAAAAAGGAAAAAAGAGAGACAACAATGCCCATTGGTGAAGGTCGTCTAAAGTTTAAAAGGGGGTCCTCATGTTTTTTAGAATTAGGACTAGTTAAGGCCTCAATAGGTCCTAGGGAGAAAATTTATTGTACTTTTTCATGCACCACATATCCTAAAATTACAATATCTCTTGACTATTAGCGCATTATTTGAGTAAACTTGGAATCATCAACTTTTTAATCATACCAAGGATTATGATTTGGTATGCTTTTGAAAGGAAACAAAATTATCCTACACCCTTTTCATACATTTTGCATTCCTTATCTTGCTTCAACATTGAAATAGACTCCATGTAATTGTGTTATAGATCCTCGAAATTTTCCACTAAGGGAAATTTTCTTTTAGACAATAATGGAATATTATGTTGTTTACAATGTTCCCAAAGTGGCATATGAATAAATACATGGGCATTGCCAATGATTTAGAGTTTAAAGCTTAAAGTAATATTGGGAATTTGGTTCGAGGGAAAAAAAAATACAAACCAAGCAGCATAATTGAGTTTTCTAAGCTCTCACAAGTGTGCTTGGACAAGGCCCATGTGACCATCCTACCCATAATCTCCTGAGTTAGTGTTTTTCAAAATCTAACTCTAGTGTAAAAATTGTGTTATCCCTTACTAAGAAAAACCCTAGTTTCGAAGATCCTAGAAAAAAATATTTTATGGGAAAATGAATCATAGAGGAATGGTTCTCTTAGTTGTAATATGGTGCCAGGATTCCAACACAATTGACAATTTTTCCATCCAAGCCCCAACTAGAGTTTTATGATGAGTTGCAACTTGCCTCCTAAATCCATTAATGGACATATTGAGAATTTCGTCTAGGGGTAAAAATCCAAACCGAGCAGAATAATTGAGTTTTGTAAGATGTGGAAAGTGTGTTTGGTCAATATCCATGGGACCATGCTACCCAAAAACCCCCAAAACAATATTTTTCAAAATTGTCCCCTAGTTCAAAAATTGCATTACCCCTTATTGAAAAAAACCCTAATTCTAGAGATCCTCAAACAAAGCATTTTCCAAGAAATGAAATCACAAGAGAGGGGTTCCCCTAGTTACAATATGTTTTTAGAAGTCCAATACAATCGACGGTTCATTCATCCGATCTTGGTTGGAGTTTTATGGCGAGTTTCAACTTGCCTCCTAAAACCATTCAAGGACATATTGAGAATTTGGTTTGGGGGCCAAAAATTCAATCTGAGTAGCATAATTGAGCTTTATAAGCTCCCACGAGTGTGTTTTCCAAGGTCCATGTTACCATGCCACCCACAATTTCGCAAGCCAATATTTTTCAAAATCAACCCCTAGTTTAAAAATTGCATTGTCCCTTACTGAGCAAAACCCTAGTTTCAGATATCCTAAAAAAACATTTTCTAGGAAATAGAATCATAGGGGAGGGGGTCCCCTAGCTATAATTTGGTGTCAAGATTCCAACACAACTAATAGTTCATCCATCCCATCCTCGGTTAGATTTTTATGGCGAGTTGTAACTCACCTCTCGAAGACATTCACGAACACATTGAGAACTTGGTCCGAGGGAAAAAAATCCAAACCAAGCAACATAATTGAGTTTAAGCTCTCATAAGTGTGTTTGGCCAAGGCTTAGGTGACCACACCAGCTACAATCGCCTAAGACAATGTGTTTCAAAATTGACCCCTAGTGCAAAACTTTCATTGTCCCTTACTCAACAAAATAATAGCTCTAGAGATCGTCCATAAATAATTTTTTGGGAATTAGAATCACATGGAAGGGGTTTTCTTATTTGTAATCCAGTTCCAGGATTCCAACACAAATGAATGTTCATCCATCCAAGCCCCAATTAGTGTTTTATAGCAAGTTGCAACTCGCCTCCTAAAGCCATTCAAGGATACATTGATAATTTGCTTTGGGGGAAAAAACAAAACCAAGAAGCATAATTGAGTTATATAAGTTCCAATAGGTTTTTTTGGATAAGGCCCATGTGACCATGCTATCCACAGTCGCCTGAGCTAGTTGTTTTCAAAATTAATCCCTAATGCAAAAATTCCATTGTCCCTTACTAATAAAAACCATATCTCAAGAGATCATCCAAGAATGCATTTTTCAGGAAATGGAATCATAGGGGATGGGTTCTCATAGCTAAAATATAGTGTGAGGAGTTCAAAAAAACCAACAATTCATCCATCTAAGGATCGGTTATATTTTTATGGGGAGTTGCAACTTGCCTCATGAAGCCATTCAGGAACACATTGGAAATTTTTTCCATAGAAATAAAATCCAAACTAAGCATCATAATTGAGTTCTATAAGATCATACAAGTGTATTTGGCCACGGCCCATTTGACCACACTACCCATGATCGCATGAGGCAATGTTTTTCAAAATCGACCCCTAGTACAAAAATTGCAATATTGCCCCTTACTGAGAAAAACCCTAGCTCCATAGATCGTCCAAGAAAGCATTTTCTGAGAAAAAAATCATAGGAGAGGGGTTCCCCTAGATATAATCTAGTGTCAAGAGTCCAACGTAACCATAAATTCATCTATTATAGACCCGGTTAGAGTTTTATGGTGTAGTGTCCCCCGGTCGCCCTGGTCGGTGACATGCCACTACTTCAAAACCAAACTGTTCTGAAACCAATTCTAACATACCCCAGTCTCAAGCCACTAGGATATGCATGCTATGTTTGAGCTCATATTTATATATAATGCAATTTTAAATAGACATAAACATTCTGCTCATGCACATATTCATGTGGAAGCGACAATAAATACAAAAATGCAATAAACACATATAATTATGATAACATTATAACACATATACAAGATACATAGCATACAATTGACATAGAATTGGTACTTATCTTTTTATGAGAAGACCGCCAACTGTATGCAGACCTTCCACGAACCTCCCAACCTTAGACCACACTGCTCCAAGCTATCAACAGTGGGTCACCCCCAAGCTGGGACTAAAATCCACCCAAGGAAAGAAAATCCTACGCTAGACTGAGGTTATGGAAAGTTTCACAATGAAACAGGAAGGATTCCCTCCAAGGAGCCTACTTACGCCCACTGCTCAGAAACTCTCATTCCGCACATGCTTGTCCCACCCCAGGAATATGCACCTTCACTGTTCCACAATCCATCGATTGCTCCATTTCCCTTCTAGGGCTTCAACAACAAGCCAGATCAAGAATTCTTAGATCTCTATAGATGTTGTTGGACTCCCTCCAGGATAAAACACTTCCCCAACAATCTTTCTCACCTGGAGAGAGTTTCTCATAGGCCTGACAACCTACTTCTTCAACCATGGGCCTGACAACCCGCCTCTTAAAACCACAGTAGAAAAAATGAGTAAGGAAATGAATGACTCAATAAATTACAGAGGCTCACAATGACAAAGGTTCAACAATGGTGTAAATGGCTCTAGCTGCGTGTATGCTCAGTGCGTGTGTGAACTGGACAAGGGATGGAAAAAATCATGAGTGAACTTGTGAGGAATAGATGACAAGCAATGGTCAAAATGCTTAGAATAATGAGAGAGAGAGAATAGTGAGTGCCAGAATGGTGAGAGCGCTTCCCCCCCTAAGAATCGTGAGAGAGCCAACCTCCTTAGAGCGAACCCCCACAACAGTGGAAATTCCCCCATAACTATGCATGTGTCTTGGGTGACACTTGGCTCTCTAGGATCTCGCTCCTCTCCACTTGGAGTTTTTTTCTCTCCCCAAAGGAACTTAGGATAACTAGGTTTATATCTAAACTTTAGTATTTTTAGGAAATACATTGTAATATTCCCTTGGGTTAAGCCCTCAAGCTTAGACCCGTTTTCCTATCCTCGCAACCCCCTTTCCCTTTCCCTACCCAGTGGAGCTTAGTCCCCCATAACTCTTTATTCGTGTTCGATCTACACACAATGATGTGTTTTATTAATAATCTTCATAATTACATATACAAAAATCAGGCCGAGAGGCCTTAGTATTTATGCTCTCCGACCTACTAAACACATAAGCCTACCAACTTATAATTACTTGGTTGACCATCCTATAAACATCATTACAAATCAACATTGGCTCGGCCTTGGGGTATTACAATCCCCTCCCCTTATTTTTGCATTTTCCTCAGTGCAACTCATTTGTATAATATCAACAAGATTTTCAAAATATTCAAAAAGATGTGGGTATTCTACCTGCATAACATATTCATGCTACCAGGTTGCATCCTCAGGACCATACTATGTCCATTGGAATTTACAAGCCCTATGGTTCGATTCCATATTTGTTTGATTTTCTGGTCCTGAATGCATACCGGATGCACTTGAAAAGCACTTTCTTGCTCCACCTGAATCACATTCTAATCAATAACATGATTAACATCAGGTATATATTTTCTAAGCAATGATACATGGAATACATTATGCATAAACATAGATGCAAGTAATGCAAGAATATAAGCTATTAGTCCAAACCTCTCTAGGATTTCAAATGACCCACAATATCTGGCTACCAACTTGAAATAGTTTCCCAACTTCAGGGAACTTTTGTTAGCCTTCACCTTCAATAAAACATGATCACCCACTTTAAATTCCCTGTGAGTTATGTTCTTGTCAGCATAGCTTTTCTGCCTGTCTTGGAAAGCCTTTAAATTCTATTTAATCTTTAGCATTTTCTCTTCCATTACTCTGAGCAACTCTGGCCCAACTATTGCTCTATCATTTGGGTTGTCCTGGCTTACTGGTGCGTTGCACTTTCTTTCATAAATTGCCTCAAATGGGCTCATCTTCAATGATGCTTGGTACCCATTGTTGTAGGTAAATTCCACCAAGTGCAGATAATCTTCCCATTTAGATAGTTTGTCCATCACATACATCCTGAACATATCCTCTATCACTTGGTTCACTCTCTCTATTTTCCCATTAGACTCGGGATGATAAGTTGTGCTAAACTTCAGATTTGTTTTGAACCCTTTGAATAACGCCTACCAAAACTTTCAAGTAAACTTTGAGTCTCTGTCAGATACAATTATCTTGGGTATTCCATGAAAGCGTGCTACTTCCCTCATATAAATATCAACAACAATTGTTTCCTTGTGAATAACCTTCATAGGAATGAAATGGGAATCTTTGGTAAGCTTGTCAACCACCACCATGATTGCATTATGTTGCTTGCTTTTTCTGAAAAATTTCTTGATGAAATCCATTTTCACCACTTCCCACTTCCACTCGGGAATGGGTAATGGTTGCAACAACCTAGTTGGGTGTCTATGCTCATCCTTGACCTTCTGACACTCCAAACATTTAGCAATGTATTCAACAATCTCTCTCTTCATGTCTGGCCAATAATACTAACTCTTGACTGCTGAAACAGTTTTCTAATATCCTAGGTTCCCAACATAAGGTACATTATGCTTCTCTTTTAAAATCGTACTCCTCAATTCATGAGAATTGGGTACATAAATTGTGTTCTTGTAGAAGATAATTCCATCAATTCCCAATTCATAATTTTCATCTTTCTATTGCATTTTACCTTGTTGTAATTTTGTTACCAATTTCATGTACTGCAAATCAACTTTTGCAGCCTCGGAAATTATGCCTTTAATATCAGTCTGACACATGCTAATGGTTGTAGCATGCAATTCACGCACTCTCCTGTTGAGTGCATCATCCACTTTGTTCTCCTTTCCTTGATGTTCTTAATATCTAAGTCATACTCACATAGGAATTCCAACCATCTGCTATGCCTGACATTCAAATTTGGTTGTTCAAACAAGTATTTCAGACTATTATGGTTTGTCCTTAGCTCAAACCTATTTCCCATGAGGTAGTGCCTCCACTTCTTCAAAGCATACACTATGGATGCCAGCTCCAAATCATGAGTGGCATAGAGCCTTTCATGCTCTTTCGGTTTTATGGATTCAAAACATACCACAAATTTGTTTTGACTGAGGACTCCACCAAGTCCTTCTTTGCATGCATCGGTGCAAACCACAAAATATTCATTGGGATCTGCAATCCTCAAAATTTGAGCACTGGTTAACAATTGCTTCAATTTCTAGAAGCTCTTTTCACATTTTGTTGTCCATTGAAACTTCATTCTCTTCCTTTGCAAGGAAGTGATGGGGTGAGCTATTCTCGAAAACCCTGCAGAGAACCTTCTGTAGTAGCCAACTAGACCCATTGAGGATCTGAATTTTGTCATATTCGTAGGTGTTGTCCACCCTTTAATTTCCTCAATATTTTTATGGTTCATTGCTATCCCTTCTTTAGATATGATATGCCCCAAATAGTGAATTTTGTTTTGATAAAATGAACACTTTCTCAATTTGGCATACAGTTGGTGCTCTCTTAACACTTGTAACGCCATCCTAAAATGATGCTCATGTTCTTCCTCTGACTTGGAATACACAAGGATTTTATCCAAAAAATACAATGACAAACTTGTCTAAGTATTCCTGGAAAACATCGTTCATCAAACACATAAAAACAGCGAGTGCATTTGATAACCCAAATGGCACCACTGTGAATTCGTAATGACCATACCTTGTCCTAAAGATGATATTGTTGATGTCTTCATCTCTGATCCTTACCTGATGATATCCTGACTTGAGATCAATCTTTGATAATATCTTTGCTTCCTTTAATTGATCAAAGAGATCATCAATCCTTGGCAAAGAATACTTGTTCTTTATAGTCACTTTGTTCAACTGTCTGAAATAAATGCACAATCTCAATGTCCCATATTTCTTCTTCACAAATAAGATTGGAGAACCCCAAGGTGACACACTGGGGCATATATACCCCTTCTTCAATAGCTCTTCAATCTACATTTGCAACTCCTTCAACTTTGGTGTACTTATTCTGTAGGGAGTCTTTGATACTAGAGCTGCTCCAGGCATCAAATTTATAGAGAACTCAATATCTCTCTTTCAGGTAGTCCTAGTATCTCCTTGAACACATCCTCAAAATATTTTAGGACTGAGTGATCCTCTAGATTTGACACCTTATCCTTAGGTGTTTCCTCCATATGGGTTGCAAATAATTGACAACCCTTCCTGTAACACTTCTTCAGCTACATTGTTGAGATCTCTCAGACAGTAACTGTCCTATGGATTCCTTGGATTTCTCTTGGGTTCCCTTCCTCATCCAAGCAAGTAAATATCTTGTTATGACAGTCTAAGACAACATGGTGTTGGTCCAACCAATCCATACCAATTAGGTAGTCATAAGAACCCAATGGGAAGATGTTCAAATCTATCATGGTACTTAGCCCATTCACGTTCACTAGACATGGTTTAACCATCTCAACAACCTTTCTCTTGGTTCATGTAGTTAGTTGTACCAACCAAGATTTCTCATGCTTGTTTCTTGGCAAAAGCAATCTATCCACAACTTTAGGATCTATGTAACTATGCCTAACCCCTAAATCTATCAAAATAGTAAAGGCATGGTTATTGTTCATACCTTCAACTTCAATCAAGTATGATTCAAACTCAACTTGCTTGTTGTCCAGGGCTACATAGATCCTTGGTATACTTATGCCCATGTCCTCCATTGTTTCTGCTTGTTGTACATTGTGGATAGCTCTCACTTTGTCACTTTTGTCAGAACAATCTTGATACTAATTGTGGTCTCCTTTACAGCCCCAACATTGAATGGGTTCCTGTCTTGACCTTTTCCCACCAACCTCAACCATTATGTGCTCTCTAAAAGATGGTTGTCCTTGAGGACTGTTTCTAAAAAATGGAGGCTTATTTCCCTTCTGCCTCTATTCCTTCTTGAATTTCTTCTTATCCTCCCAATACTTCTAGAAAGTAGGTTTTCTTTTTTGCTAATCATATAATCATTTTGCTCTCCTTATATTTTCTTTCGGAGTCTAGGGATCATCATATTGGATATTATCCCTAATGAAAGATGACAGCCCACTCAAGTACCTATGAATCTTCATTGTCTCATCCTTGATGAATGAGACATACTTCAACATCTCTAAGAATCTCCTTTCATATTCATCAATAGTCATGCTGCCTAGTTTAAGTTCAAATAACTCTTTCACCTTTTTGTCATAATACCTCTTGGTCAAGTATTTCTTCTCAAAATGCCTCTTGAGTTACTTCCAAGTCACATTTCCCCCCCTGAGGTGTTTCACTTGCACCTGTTGATCCCACCACATGGATGTGTTTTCTTTAAGTTGGTAGATAGTAATTCTTCCTTCTACATGAGAAGAGTAGTTATACAATTGGAAGTACTTCCTCATGCCTAGCAACGATGTTTCAACATACTCATCCTTCTTTTGCTCTCCATCAAAAGTACGACGTTTGATCTTATTCATTTATCCTTTCAACTCATCCACCCTAGACCTCCTATGCTTCATGACAGGGGATGGACTTGAGCTACTATCTGCTCTCCTATGGAAATGCTTTGGGGAGTGACAGTGATGTCTTCTGACACTACTTGATCTTCCTTTCTTCTTAGGGGTGTTGTGGCTTCCTAATTTGTTGGAGCCACTCTCCTTATCCAACTTCTTTTCAATTATGTCCAGGATTTTCATTAACTTCATATTAAAGTCTTCATGTTGTTCAGTGGCCTTTATAAGCCTCTTATTGTCATCCTTGTCGCTATAGACATCTATCTGCACTTTTTTTTATGGTCTTAGCTAGATTTATGTCTTCCTCCTTCCTCCTCCATGTCCATTGGAGTTGGTTCCTTCCAGACCCAACTGGACATTCAACCCTTTGATTTCATCTTCTTGATTGTAGACTACATGTGTATCCTCCATCACTCTTCACTCTATGCTGACTCTGATCTCACAGCTGTTAATTTTACAAAAATGTGCAGCCAATGGAACTTTGTCAGGCTAACTGTTCTTAATAATTTCATGAAAACATGAACCATTTTGATTCATTAATATATATCAGACTTATTTTTGTTTTATTTCTTGAGAAATTGATTGTTCAAATCCAATTTCTGGGTGAAACATTATCTTCTAATGTCCAATACCTTTCCAATGCCTACTTCCATGCTCGATTCTGAGTTTTGAGAAGGAAGTTATGGCCACTTGAACAATTTGTACCTTTCTTATTTTTAAACATAATTTTGGGCACTAGCCCTTTTCCTTCGGCCCAAAATTAATGTTACTAGGGTTGTGACCAAGTGCTAATAATTTGGAGCTTATCCTGTGCTTCGATCCTCCAGGGCTCCAGAACTTCGGCGATTCAGAGCATCTGCCTCCATTACTATACATTTTCCTCGAACGTCGATTCTCTGAATACTCGGAGGATGTACCGATCAACGGTCCTTATTCCTTGTTTAGATATACGATGTATAGGAGCTCTAGGACTCCGGGCTTCGGCGGTTTCCAAAGTACATCATAACAAATCTCTCGGACCTCTGAATTGATGAACTCGCGAAAGATGGTGGATCTATGTTACAAATTCTCTGCTCAGATCCACGGCGGATAGGATCTCTGGGACTCCGGGCTTCGACGATTTCCAAAAAACTTCACTACCAATCTGCTGAAGTGCCGACCCACCGGAGATAACATCTCTTGCCTCCTCATGTCATATCCCAAGCAATGGTCAAGATGAACTCCAACCCTCCAGGATTTCCCGACTCACAACCTTCTGTAACTCAAATCCTCCTGAGTACTTCTTCTCTGGACTTTGGAATCTGGTGCCACGCGTCCTTTGTGATCAACAGTCATGATGGAATCTGGACTTTGGGCCTTCGAAAGTCCTCTACCTTCACTACTTACGCCTTGAATTCTCTGGACAACGGAGTCTACTTCTTCGTGTCCCCTTCCGATGGACGACGAGGATTTACTCCTCTCTTCGGAGCTTCGGGGGTTTCACCTTCCTCTTACTCCACTCCTTATGAACACTGAAGTAGCGATCCCTTGGGATCCACTTAGTACTACACACCTGGGGTGAAACATGTCAATTTATAACCATCAAATCATCCTTTCAAAACCATGAAACAAACTGACACGTGGCATGCATCTTGTGTGTCCACGTCACCCCAGGTGACGTCATCAAGCCACGTCACTACAAAAATTTAGGGCTTCGGGACTCTAGGACTTTGGGACTTCAGAGGTCCAATAGTTCTTCCAACAATTTTCCCCAAATTTTGAACTCTCGAATTGCTTATCCTCCCAAGGCCCATGAAGTACAATTGTCACCAATCAAGGTGATGACACATGGCCCCATCATCGAGTGACACGTGTTAGGTTCCAATCGGTCCTAAGGGCCTGTCAAAAGTACCAAAATGAGTGACATGTCGAAGACCTAGGTAGGCCCATGTCACCCTAGGTGATGTCATCTTGCCACGTCATACCCGACGCTTCGGGACTTTAGGGATTTCTTATTATCGACACTTCCAACAAACTATCGAACTCTCGACCGCCAACAGCTGCCTCCCGTAGCTTCGGGACTTCGACAATTTCTCCACCATGAAACCTCCAACGGATTTCCCCAAACACCGAACCACAAGAGAAATCCAACAACTCTCCTCCTCCCGAATGATCTATGGCTAAGAATCACTCTAAGACTTCGGAGGATTTAGTTGTTGAACACCCCACAACCTCCAAACTTCCAAACTTTGAAGATTGTTTAAATCTGAGGACATGTGTCCCTGGAAAATGGATGGTCTGGATTAGTTTGGGACTTCAGGACTTCAACATTTTTCTCTGCTTATAGATTTAAAATGACCGGAGGGGAGAATTTCAAAGGAATTCTATGCTTAACCTTTGTGCACCTTCTCTCGATCTAACGGTTTTGGGGGATCTGTCTCCTTTCGAACAGATCCAACAGCCCAAATTTAACTATGTGGCCCAATACCACGTCTTTCATGGTTTATCAAATTGTTATACCTCCTAAGCTTCTGAAAACAACCAAGGTGTTCCCCCAACGCTCTCCTGACACTCTGTACATAAATTTCTTGTGGAAATTTAT
>JZKD02S1331446.1:34976-46454 GCA_000966675.3 Picea glauca | reverse complement strand
ACCAACAACCTATAAAATGATTTCTCTAAACATTATCTTTTACAACATTACAACACACCTTATTTATAGGATTTACAGTAGGAAAAACCCTAAATAAAGGCACCCAAAAATGGTTTCATATCCACGCAAATCATTGGCTAAAAATCTCGTGAATTTCATGATTATATTATAAATCGACTACCATTCGTCCTTCATTCAGTCTTTATATAGTCACCACATGACCGCCTGTCAACCTCTTGTCAGTTGACCTCTTCTACTTGTTGTCGATTATTTCGAATTCGATGTTTCCTTGTCGATCCCCCTCGACTGTCTACTTTCACTACAAATAATATAACAACCTAACACTCTAGTTCACTCCTTTGAAGACATAGCTACTAATGGAGTCTCATTTTTCAAATCCCTTTTCAAAGAGGAATGAAGAGATACAATTGATGCCATCCTATAATCAATACAAATCTTCCCCATATTCATAAATGAGGAGTAAAATGATAATATTATGGCTGAAATTACAAAATACGAGCTTCTCTGAGTGATACATTCCTTTTAAAAGGAAAATATCCCAAGACCTGATGGCTTCCCAGTTGAGTTGTATAAAGGGTGTTTTGACATTTTGGGAGATGACCTTCTTAGATTTATCGAGTGCTCTCAAACTTCCGGCCAAATTTGTTCTCCTTTCAACTCCACTTTCCTGGCCCTCATTCCAAAAGTTGACAACCCCCTCTACTTCGATCTCTTCCACCCCATCTCCCTCTGCAACACGATCTACAAAATCATCACCAATATCATTCCCTCAGACTCAAAGAAACCTTTGAAGAAAACATTTTGGATGAACAATTTGGTTTTCTGAAGGGTATCCAAATCAACCAATCAATTGGTCTAGCACATTAATGTTTCTAGACTATTCACTCCAAAAAATTAAGGGAAATTGCATACAAAGTAGACCTGTCAAAATCCTTTCACAGGGTCAACTGGATATACATATTCATTATCCTTTTGCACTTGGGATTCTCTCACAACTTTGTCACTTGGATCTTAAATTGTATCATCTACTCTTCTTTTCATTATTGATCATTGGAGAAACCTTCCCCTTCTTCATCATAGAGAGGGAACTCAAACAATAATGCCCTCCTCTTTATTTTGGTAGTTGAATGCCTAAGCAAACTCATCAAAAATGCCCATGCTCAAGGGAGTTTTAAGCATATTTCTATCAATAACCAAGTATATCTCACCCACCTCCTATTTTTTGAAGACATTCTAATCTTTTGTGATGGTAGCATCATTTCTATCGACCATCTCAAACAAATGTTAGACCAGTTCTGCAACACCACCAGGATGAACATAAATCCTCAAAAATTCATGTTGATTTCCAGGAGACAAATCATACAAGAAAAACATCATACAAAACTTTATCTTAGTGATTATGTTGGGTTGTTATATTCTTTACAATGAAATATGGGGTGGATCAATTAACATTCGAAGTTGAAGGTCGAGGTGCTTTGACCAGGTAAAGATGAAGTCGAGGTGGATCGATAGAAAGTCGAAGGTCAAGGTTAGTCAACCGAGTATAGTCGAAGTTGAAGGTCAAGGTGGTTCGACATGGTAAAGACATCGACATCAAGTCAAAGAAGTCAATCAAGAAAATTTCTATAGGAGGGAATGTGGCGACAGACTGAATACTGAATGAATTATGACTGGTAGATGATGGTAATCTAACTTGGTAGTCAAATGTAACAAAATCCTGGGATTCACGAGATTTCTAGCCAATGATATGCATGGATATGTAAGCATTTTTTGGGTGCCTTTTCTTTAGGGTTTTTCCTATTGTATATCCTATAAATAAGGCATGTTCTAAGGTTGTAAAATATAATGAATGAATCTTGAATCTTTAGATGATGAATGGATAATCGCCAAGAGTCTGTAATTTAGAGGTTATTGGTCATGCATATGTAAGCCGAATTGGCTACATGGTTGTTCTTGTGTAAGCAAGAGGGTATGATGTTGATTGTGTCTTAGGTGTGGACCAAGGTTATATTTGTAACCTTTTATTTTGAATGAATAAGAAAACAAGGAGCTGAACACTCAAGGAACGCTGGTTTTCGCGGTTTGTATTTCCAAGGTAAAATCTCTGTGTACTATGTTCTTGTTGTGTCATTTACTTTCTTGATTAAATATTTATTCTTCTCTTCTACTAGGTTTAGAGTGTAAGTGTGTCTCATTTCCTAACATGTGGTATCATAGATTGGTTTAACAACCTTGGATCTGAGCTAAAATCCAAGTTCAGTAAGAGTCATAAGTTAGAATTTTTGAAAGATTGTGCTAAATATTGTGTTAAAGAATGGAGAGCATCTCGAGAATAGAGATAGAAAAATTCAATGGCCATAATTTTGAGCTTTAGAAGCTTAAAATTGAAGATATCCTTGTAGATTGAGAACAATGGACAACAGTCTGTCTAGGTACCATGCCAACAAGTGTGTCGACGAAATAATGGGAGAAACTTGAGAGAAAACTAAGGAGTGCAATTCGACTTTGTCTTGCAAATTCGATTCTGTTGAATGTCTCAGGTGAAGATTTGGCCAAGAAACTATGGGACAAGTTGGGGATCTTGTACCAGTCAAAATATATGGTAAATAAGTTGTTTCTAAGAAATAAACTATTCTTCTAAGAATAAATGATAGAAATTCAGTATCTGAGCATTTAAATGTGTTTAATACAACTATAATCTAGTTATATTCTATGGATATTAAAATCATTGAGGAGGAGAAATGTATTATCCTATTATGTTATTTTCCATACTCATGGGATATCTTATTCATGGCTATAGGGAGTAATAGAACCACATTAGCACTAGAAGACGTGGTTGCATCTCTATTGTTGGAAGAAATGAGAATAAAGAACATGGAAGGATCGACCAAAGATTCTTTAGCGGTGAGAGGTCAACCGGTTGACAGAGATAAAGAAAAATTCTTTGGTAAAAATTCTAAGTCAAAGGGTACATATAAATCCTTGGTTAAGTCGACAAGAAGATGTTGGAAATGTGGTAAATCTAGGCATTACAAAAAGGACTACAAGTCGAAGGCGATGGAATTCAGTACAAGATCCAACGAGAAGCAGTCGACTGAGAGAAATATGACTCCAGATAAGGGTGGTGATGTGTACCTGGCATTGACTAGTACACAGTCGGATCAAGATGTTTGGTTGATCAAATCAGGAGCATCCTATCATATTACACCACATAGAGAATGTTTTTGTGAATATTAACTTCTTGGGGGACGACTCGACAGCCAAAATTGTCGGAGAGGGAAGATTTCGACTGATATTGTAGGATGGGAGGAGTATAACCCTTCTAGGTGTGCTAGACATTTCAGTTTTGGCAAGAAACTTGATGTATGTTGGTAAGATGAGTAATTTTGGTGTGCACACTCTATTTCAAAAGAATTCATGCAAGATGGTCAGAGGTGTGATGGTCTTAATGAAAGGAGTTGAGATTGGAAGCCTATACAAGTTGATAGGGGGTGTCAACTTGACTGGATGCAACAACATCATTGTTCCTAAAGTTGACTCGACTTCGACTTGACTCGAATCGACTCAGGCCGAGTTGATTCAAAATGACTCGACAAATCATCATAAATTTGACCTGACCATGCTATGTGATCCAGATTATTTTTGGAATGAAATGAAAGGATAGATATTACAATGAAGTGCACATAAATATTACCAGAAACAGAGAAATACAATAAACATGATTTATATTAATGAAATAAATGTACAGAGACTGTAAAAATACAGATCGAAAAACTCGCTAGAATGGTGGCATGTTATCTCTGAGAAGAGATGTGACGGCTACGCTTATTCGCAAGAAGATGAGTAGAATGAGGCTCCCTAGGAATTTTTATAATAAACATGAATGCAAAAACCATAGACATCCAAAAACCTAACTCTAGGAGATGAAGTGCCAAAATTCATGTGGGCCCCGTTGGGGTAAGTTAGTACATCAACTTCCCAAGGTCGTAACTTTTGCATACGGTCTCCTTTTTAGGCGTGTGATAGCCCGTTCGAAAGGTATTTTCGCTAACTACGCATTATGTCATAAAAATCTAACTCTTTATATATTTTTATTGTGGAAAGCCAAAAAAACACTTTTTAGGGCCCCAAAATGGCCCTGGAAGTATAGCAAGATGTATTGACATGAAAACTTCCAAAATAAGTCAATTGGAATAGGTGGTTGGAAACCATGATCCACCTGGATGTTGTGTAGGGCTTAAGGATATCCCTGGAAGTGAAAAACCCAAAATTACAAAGAAGTTTCCCCATTACAGATAAACGTGTTGAACTGAAAATTGTCAAGATGAGCCAGTTTGAATTTGGAATAGGTGGGTGGCCACCAATATCCACCTGGATCACTATGTCACAGGAGGATGGGCCACATTGGAGAAAAAGGACTTCGAGCTATGCATAACAAAGATATGGTAAAATACTTTCCTGAATGTAATTTAGAATTTGACTTTTGTGAACATTGTATATATGGAAAACAGATTCGGGTGAGGTTCCCATCTGGAGTGACAAGGGAAAATGGGATTCTAGAGCTGGTTCTTAGTGATGTGTTTGGACCTGTTATAGTGAATTCACTTGGTGGATCCCCGTATTATGTCTCCTTCATAGATTATTTTTCCAGGAAGACATGGATATATTTTCTAAGGAAAAAATCATAGTTTTTCGAGAAATTCAAAGACTTTAAATCTCTTGTAGAAAACAAGACAGATAAGAAGATTAAGGTGTTGATAAATAACAATGGTGATGAATTATATGGAAAATAATTTGATTAGTTATGCAAACGGTGTGGAATAGAAGGAAAAACTACCACACCATATACCCCACAACAAAATGGAGTTGCCGAAAGAATGAACAAAATGTTGATGGAAAAGGCAAGGAGCATGCTCAATGGTGTTGGGCTTGCACAAGAATTCTAGGTGGAGGAAGTCGACACTGTAAAATATATATTGAATATGTATCTTTTGTCGGTGATAATCAAAACAACTCCAAATGAGGTATGGTCGAGTAAGAATCCTTCGGTTTCACATCTCAAATTATTTGGCTATGATGTATTTGTGCAAGTTCCCAAGGAAAGGAGGAGCAATCTGGAAATGAAGGCATTAAAATGTATTTTCATTGGATACAAAGAAGGAATGAAAGGATATCAGCTTTGGGGTCCTACATCAAGGAAAACAATGTACAATCAAGATTTGGTCTTTAGATAAGTCGGAAAGTAAGATCAAGCCTGAAGAAATTGTTCAAACTGTGAATAATCCTAAGATGGTGCAGTTTGAACTGAGGAACAAATAATAGGATTCAAATGAGTCGATTGAATCAGAGGAAGAGGTGGAACAACAGACCTTGGTTGTAAGGAATTCAGAAAGAGTAAGAAAATCATTCGAAAGGTATAATTCACCCAATTTCCTTTCCACATTCGTGTTAACTTCCACCGATGATGAGCCCAAGTCATTTGGGGAGGCAGACGACTTAGTAGATGGAAAAATATGGACAGACGTCTTGGTTGAAGAGATGGAATCCTTGCACAAGAATGATAGATGTGACTTATTCAAGTTGCCCAATGGAAGAAATCATGTCGGTAGCAAATGGGTATTCAAGAATAATATGAATGCATCAGGTCAAGTCGAGAAATTTGTGTTGGATTACTGAGAGGGGTGGTGAATTAGTAATGAGCAACTATACCAATTTTAACCACAATATGTATTCTTTAACTTTTACCAATAGTGTTCAGTAATTTATCATCAATGTATCATCTATGAATACATCATATATATATATATATATATCATAAGAATGTAAACATAAGAAGCATCACATCAAGAACACAATACACCAACCATTACATGGAAACCCAAGAATTCATTCATAGGAAGCACCAACCTCCAAATTCTCCATTTGTAATTGGAAGGAGGCTCCAACCCTCTATTATCAGGATCCAACCTGAAGGAAGATACAAGTCCCTGAATTCTCTAGCTCCAACTAGAAGGAGGCTACAACCCCTTGATTTCTCTAGCTCCAACCTGAAGGAAGCTCTAACTCCCTGATTCTCCTTCTCCAACCGTAAGGAGGCTTCAACCCCCTTTCCTTGCTCTGTCCTGCCACCCTGAAATATAAATGTAGACCAAATATCATGAACTCTGCCACTGTCACTACCACAAATTCTGTGACTACCACTATCACTGTCACTATCACTGTCATTGTCACTATCACTGTCACTATCACATCAACCTGTCCAACCTGTCACTGTCTCATCCACAAAACCAAATCCACTCTCATCTGCATGAAAATCATGCAAAGATCACCAAGAGAATATCTCAAATGATATTCTCAACATCACCAACACATGCCTCTACCAAGCATGTACCAACATCATCACATACCATCACAATATATGTGTCTCAACCAAGTACCAGCGCGTACCATGCATCAACATGTACCATCAACCATGTACCACCACAAGTGCATCAACCATGAACCAAACCTATATCATCAATGATCCAGGTGGATATGGGTGGCCACCCACCTATTTCAACTAGCTCAAAACAATTTGTTGGCAATTTACTATTTTTAGCAGTTTTTCGGGTCCTAAACTTTCGAGGTCATTTTGAGGGCCTAAATGACATTTTTCCACGATCGAGCACCTAAATAGTAAGTAATGGATTTGATTGAGCCCCCAAAGTGAATATCCTCATCTATACCTTTCCAACGAGCTATCATGTGCCCCAAACAGAGATCATATGCCAAAGCTACGCCCCCAAGAAGTTGATACACCAAACTACCCAAAACAGGGTCCACAAAATGGTTGGCTTTTCATCTTTCGAGGCTAGGTTTTTGGATTTTATTTATGTTAAAAAGGCCTTTGGAGCCTCATTGTAATAATCATCTTCTTGTGAATGAGCATAGCCATCACATCTCTTCTCAGAGATAAGCTTCCACCATTCTAGCAAGTCTTTTACTTTGTATTTCTATAGTTTTGTACATTTCACTCATTAATAGAAATTGTGTATTACTGTATCTATGTGTTTATGATATCTATGATATATCTTTGTTATATTATTGGATATCTGATATATTTATGTACATTTATTTATTATATCTCTTCTCTCATTTCGTGTCGAAACTAATCTTGGTCAATCAACCATCTAAACATGTGTCATACCATACATAGAGTGTATACCATCATATATACTATCTCATGCATCAATCATGAATTGAAAGATAAATAAAAAATGAATAGTAAGTCATGAAAAAATCATCAACCATGTACAACCCGTGCCATATTCCATATCATCAACCATATGTAGATATGTGCCATGTCATCAGTGAAGCATCTCTAACAACTTATGCATGTCCCTCATGCATACATCACCATACAACATAGATATCCCTCAACGAAGTGAAATATAAGAACCATATCAATATTGTACCATACATAAGAAATTTTCTTACTCATCCAACCATCCAACATATACCATGTCCAATTACCACAACCATCACACCAAGAATCCTCCAATCATTCAACACATCATAGGAAAATCTAACTATCAAAACTAGCACAAAACCATAGAACTTATGTAGTTGACCTGAACCTGTAGAATGTTGACCTGTGTACTTGCTTCAGAATTTAGGGACCTGGGATTAACATTTATCCCAAATTTAATAGTGCCTCTCTAGACGGACACTAGCTGACCCATGAGGATGCCTCACTTGACAAATATAGTGCAACCCGCGAGGATGTCAGTAATTAGGGTTTTTCATAAACCCTAGCCTTTTGCAACTTTGAAACTCTCACACATTTCTCGCACTTTATTTGCTTCCTCAGACTTCTTGTTTCATTCACAAAAATTCCAAGATAGACCATAACCATTCACTAAACCATAACAATTCACTAGATCATAAGATAGATTATAAATGAATAAGTGTGTGAGTGTATCCTTATGAGAGACTCCTACAGGTGTGTTTATACTTTTTCTAGGTAACCTATTTCCTTAATATTAGGGCTCCTTGAATTTCTTGCTACAACCACTTTTCCCTTTTACTCATTGACTTGTAACCAACTAGTGCTTCTTTCCCATTTTTCGGGGCTTCCAACTTCACGATGTCATATCTCCCTAACCGTGAGGAGCCACATCCCATACCACATGTCATCAAAAAATACATGATGTGTAATATCCATATATGATAGTTTTAACTACAATTTAATTATCCTTCATTTCATTATTCCTCAATCAACTTAGGGTCCCATAACCACGCCTTCGAGGCTACATGTAGACTACATCAAATGTACCCAAAAAACTCACCATCAATCTCAATCATACAGATGATAACCAACTATCCAACAATCTCGTCCACATCTCTGGGGATTCTGGACTTCTCCAAAGGTTGACATCAATCTCTAAGGGTTGACATCAATATCCAATATCACTCTTCAAGGGTTGACATCAATGACAACCAACTTTCAAGGCCAATTATCCAACAATATCCCCCTTTGGCATTGAAGGAAACACCAAAATTGATGGAAACACTTAGACATGACAACACTCATGCTCAATCTCCCCTTGTGACCATCGCTTCTCATCAATGTTTCTAACTCTCCCCCTTTGACATAAATGGCAAAGGGTATCTATCCTTGGGGTTGCTCCCCCTGTCTATATGCCTTTGTTCTTTATCTTCACAAATCTCTCTATGCATTTGTTCTTTCTCTCCCTCTTTGACCAAAGGTTAACTCCCCCTGTCAATATGTATCATTTTGACACTATACCTTCTCTAAACAATCATGGGAAAAATAATAACTCCCCCGGTGGGTATGTCTCCCCCTGTCTGCATGCTAATGATCTTTCTTTTTGGATCTCTTCCTCTGATGACTTGAAGATTCTGCCAGATGTTGTGTATATCAATGTAGGGATATTTGTGAATTTTTTCCTTTTTTCCAGTGTTGTCCATTGTCCATTGGTGTTTTCTCTTGTAATTCACTAACATATATAAAAAACATTAAAAGTTAAAGCATTCAAATATTCCTTTATCATAATCATCCACCTATTTTTTATTTGATCTCTGAATCAGTCTTTGAACCAATCTGTGAATCCCTAAATCAATGTCTGAACCCATATCTGAACTGATATGTGAATCTTTGAATCAATCTCTAACCATATGTCACAAACTGTCCATAACTCTTCTACTCAACTATCCACAATGTTGACCCATCTGTCATTGTACAAAGAATACTCTAAATCAAATATATCTATTGATCTTATCTAACTTCTCATCAAAATTTGCATGTCTGGAACAACCTATACTAAATATATCTCTACCTGAATACGATCATAAAATTTTACCTGTGTAACTTCCAATTGATACCTGTGTGGGAATATTGCTTTCTCAATTGATCAATCTATCATTTTGTACTTATGTTCTCTAATTGCTCTAAATATGTCTCCTCAAACCCTATAAGTTGCATGAAGTATGGATATTTGTTCTCTCTCAGCTGTTGCATAGACTCCCCCTGTTCTACAGTCATATTTTTTGGGAGTCTCCAAGCTGGATGGCTCGGAAGAATAACTTTTGTGATGTGGAGTCATATTTCTCTTTGTTTGTGGACTCATCATCTCTCTGAACTCTAACTTATTCCTTTCTGTCTTTGGATTGATCTCGCACTACAATTCCTGAAAGTACAATCTCTTGAACATGTTCTTCTTTTCTTTCTGGTACTACTGCAAATCCTATGATCTCTGGGACCTGGTCTTTATTCATTTATTCTTCTTTCACTTTCTCTTTTTCTTGTTCTTTTCTTTTCCAAATCTTAGTGTATATGATATTTGTTTCTTCCTTCATGGATGGCACTATCATGCTTCTACAATTCCAAGCTATATGACCATATTTGTGGCATTTGTAACACTCAATGTTATGTGGGGCCACATACGCATTTATTTCTCGAACATTTCTTCCATAAGCCCTACGATATGAAACCTTATGTACAAAGTTAATACAATAAAAACAATGACCATAAAATAAATTTTCATACCTGGGAGTGAACGATCTTCTTTGTGGGGTAGTCCTTATAAATTATGCCTTGGCTGATCATGATCAAGTTTGAGGCTTCTTTGTGTCTTGAATGTGGAGGATCTTCTTCTGTAGTCTTCTTCTCAAGTCTTTTGCACTTCTGGAATGTTCTTCTTCAAGGGCTTGCGTTCTTCCTTCTTTATTGAACCTTTAATGAATTCTGCACAAGTCTTTTGCTTCTCTTCATTCTTCCTTTCTGGAAACCTGGAGGGATTATCTTCAACTGATGATGTGGATATTTCTTTCTCTTCAACATTTGTGTTGATATTGACAATTTTTTCTCTTAACATGACAAATTCTTCTTCAAGGTTCTCCACCTCTTCTTCTTTATTCACCATCTGAGACTTCGTGACTTATTATATTCTCTTTGCTTCTTCAAGTTGGATCCTCAATGTAATTATTTCTTCTTCAAGTATTCTCTCTTCTTGACCAAACTCTGCCTCAAGTTGGTTTAAATTGTTAGTTCTTTCATTGAGATGATTTGTCAATATCCTCCCTCTCTTTTCAGATTCTTCCTTTTGTGCTCCTAAGTTGTTTTCCAAACACTGCTTTTGACCTTCAAGATTTTCTTTGATCCTTCTGGCTTCTTCTAGTTGAGATCTTGAGTTCTTGAAAACTTGTTGGGCTTCGTTGAAATTTCAAACACTTTCCTTTTGCTTCATCAATTCTATCTTGAGTGACTTATTTTCTTCTCTTTGTTTCTTTAGTTCATCTAAAGAACTAATCAAATCTACCTTTTAAATCTCAGTATTGTATTTTATTTCATCATTTTCAATCTTCAAGTAAGCGAATTCAATTTCAATATGTTCGCTCTCTTCACAATTAAAGAAAAAGAACTCACTTATGTTGGCTTATGTCACTTTGCACTCTTCTTCTTGTGAATCTGTATGACAAGATGAACATCTTTCTTCCTGTTTTGTACCTGTATTTTCTTTAGAAAACTCTAACTATGTGATGGGAGAAAAATATATATCATGTAGCTTATCCCAAAGTTATTTAGTTGATGAACACTTTCCAACTTTTTCTCTTACCAGATTAGGTAATCCTTCCCAGATGAAATACATTGCTATTTTGTTATTCTTCTTCAATTCCTTCTTGGCTGCAATATTTTCTTTCTTGGTAGCATTATTTCCTATGACAACTCAATACCAAATATCATATTCATGTGCGTTTAAAAAGGTTCTCGTCCTTATGCTCCACATCTCATACTCTAGACCATTATGACCATTAAACAATGGTACTCCATTCTCAGTAAATTCCATGATCTCATTCCAGTGGCTAAACTGTCTCTCGAAGGAACCTACTCCAATACCAACTGTTGGATTATTGAGTGGGGGAGGGGGTGAATCAGTAATGAGAAATTATACCACT
>JZKD02S1331435.1:0-11745 GCA_000966675.3 Picea glauca | reverse complement strand
AGATGGAAGCTACAACTCCCTGTGTTCAAGCACCCACTTGAACCTCTGAGGACAACAGTCCTCCCTAGCACCACCCTACCTCCCTGATTATAAATAATTTCTACTGAAACTTATTACAGTGATTCAATAGTTGTCATTGGCTTACCAGGCTTATCACTGTTTTGCTATGCTGCTCTGCTCTCCTGTATCAGTGTCTCTCTGCATGCATCTTCTTGCGCTTTCTGATCTTCTGTTTTTCTCTACAAGTGCACCTCAGCCTTCTTTTACTGTCTCAGCTATGCATCTCCGTTCTTTACTTCTGCTGCGCTTTATGCTCTGCGTCTTATTTTGATTCTATGAATTACGCCTCTTCTATGTATTTCATCTCCTGCCCACAGCATGCTATGTCCCGTTTGTAATTCCTCTCCATAGCAGCATCCATCTCTTCTTTGTTCTACGTATTTATACTATTTGTGCACCTTCTTCGTCCTCCATGCACAGTGCCTCTACATGCTCTTCACCATGCCACGGTTCTGCTCATTGGGTTGTTCACTGCCACTCCACTTTTGCTCTGCTTCGCTCGCTCAAGCCTCAAAAAGAAAAAACTGCATCTCGCTTCTGTCTATGCCTCATCTGTTACTCATCTCTAAGTTTTATCTCACACTGCACATACTGTAATTTTCCCTTTCTTACAGTTCAATTCATTTTTCCTTCAAAACAGCCAACCACGCACAGTCACTGCATGTTTCTTTTAACCACTTCCTCTGCAGTTACACCTCGAATCTTCTTGGGCAAAAACGCACAGCAACTGAATCGCCAACCGTCCAAGAACCATGATTCGGTTCTGCTAACTGAAACGTAACTGATCGATTACCTGTGAGGTGAGACAGTAACCCTTCGATCAAGATTCCAATTAACCAGCACCATTGGATTAAATCCGCAGGATTTCGTGTTTATCTCATATGCCCACTAGCTGTGACCGAGTGCTAAACAGAATTTGAATTTCGTGATTTCGCATCTTGGCATTCCTGTGATGAAGGGTCTTGACACTCCAAGTCACGATCGCTGAGACTCCAAGATGGAGCTTAGCACCGCTAGTTTCTTCCCCTCACGTGACCACCGACGGTGACCACAGGCTGTGCCAAAAGGCGCTTCGTATTTCGCGAACTTATGAACTTCATCGAGCCTGATCAACGGTCGAGATCTCCAATGATCCGACGGTCCAGATCTCATCACGATCTCGCATATCGCGATTCCTGTGATGAAGGATCTCGATACTCCAAGTCGCAATCGTCGAGACTCCGAGATGGAGCTTAGCACCGCTAGCTTCTTCCCCTCACGTGACCACCGACGGTGACCACAGGCTGCGCCAAAAGGCGTTTCACAATTTCGCATATCGGTGTTTCTGTCGTGCTCTGATCTATCGCCACGTGCCCCTCTTGGATCAAAGATCCAGATCTTATTGCAATTTCGCCACTTCACGAGCCTTCTTCATGCCTGATCAACGATTCACAATCCTTGGTGATCTGACGGTCCAGATCTTTTCGTGATCTCGCATATCGCGATTCCTGTGATGAAGGGTCTCAATACTCCAAGTTGCGAACGCCAAGATGGAGCTTAGCAAGTAGCTCCTTCCCTTAAGCCTTCGACGATGTGACCTTGAGATATGACCACTCGCTAATTAAACGAGCACTTCGCTCCTTTGACTTTCCAGTCAACGAAACAATGATCTTTCGCCATGTGTCCTATGGAACCAACGATCCACCACGACTGTCCTCGATGGACGGTCAGGATTCCTTCACAGTTTTGGAGAGTTGAATGACTCTTGGTCTTATCCGCCTTGCAGCTTCACCATATCTAACGGTTGTTGGTCCTTCATAATTACTCCAGATCTGACGGCCCAGATCTTATCGCGATTTCGCATATCGCGAGTTGGGAGGTTAGAGAACTTCCTTCCTTTGACCTTTTAGTTAGCGAAGTGGTGATCTGTGACCACGTGTCCTGCCCGAAAATGGACGATCCTCCTTCTTTCGGGATTTTGTAAGCCCGCTTCACCTTGCACTTTAAAGAACGTGAAGGTTCTCCTGGATCCAACAATGGTCGGACCCCGCGCTCAAATCTAACGCCCGAGATCTGTCCTCCATCTACGCGCTCAACCTATCTGAATTCAGATCTAATGGTCATCGAGAATTCTCAATGGGATCCAATGATCACTGTCACTTCTCCTCCCGAGCTTACACATCCTCCTGACTTGGAATAATTTCTAAGTGTCAAAGGCCTCAACCTTTGATCCGTCTAAGATCCTGAGTACGCTATCTCTCTTGAGCTTTAGCAATGAGTTAACCTCGTCCCTGGTGCACACCTACGCATTGCATGCGACTCTGCGCTAATCCTCCTGAGCTTACATTGTTCCTGTTTTGCCATCGCTGCACACTCTGATCTTGCAATCAATGACAAGCACACTCTGCCTGTAAACATGCCAATAGTTCTGAGCCTGCTAGGGATTCGTTGTGAGAAATAAGGGTTTACTGCAAGTTTAAAAGTTGATAAGCTTGCAGCAAGGGAATTTTCGAGGGGCCGATCCATTGTTGAGCACCCAAAAGAGGACCGAGCTCTAGAAACTACTATTCAGTTGGAGGATCAAGCCTGAAATTGCCTTCTTGAAGGGGTCGAACCTGCTTAAGAGGGGTCGCACTTGTTGCAAGCTTATTTTGAAGGGGCCAAATTCACGTTTGAGGTTGAAGAGGAGGGTTTGAAACCCTATATGACCTAAAGCATTCACACAAGGAAAGGGACAAGGTTGCAAGCCTTTTCCCATAGGCCAAGGTCATCTTCTAGGTTGGTAGGGTGTTTTAAGGGGGGGCCGAAGGTGCCTAGTGATGCCGCCAGAACTGTTCCAGCCCCTCAAAGAGGTACCGAACCCTACATCAGCCACAACACTGCAGGTCGAGGGTCTATCGAAGCTAAGATAGCTAACAATGGACTGCAAGGAAGGACCAATTCATGCTGGAGACAGTTAAGCCCAGGATTTGGTAATGATCCTATTCATGTGTTGGGGTTTTATGAATGTGCCCTATTGTTGGTAGAGATACTCCACCATTTGGTTGTTTCAAGTCGACCTAATTCCCTTATTCATCAATCTAGAAAACCCTAGGTATTTTACAGTAGTATCAAAGATGGTGATCTTGCCAACATACTGAGGTTGGAAAGATGAAGACTAAGGAGCTCATGGTTGAAATCAAGTGGGAACTAGCGGTAGGCAAGTACAAGCCCTATTATTTGGAGTATCTAACACTAGGTAAAGAGTTTTGTGCAACTGTCTTTGCGAGACTATTGCACCATCAAGTATGGAAGCTAGCCCAAAGATTTAGATGAGGATGTCTCAATGGCATAAGACAAAGATTGAAGGAAGAAAAGCAAGAAGTACGAGAGGAGTTGGCATGAGAACATTCACATGTGGAGGAGCATGCATCCAGGCATGACAAGAAGGTGAGCAGAGAGGAGGACCAAGCAGTGGTCCATGATGAGACCATTGACACTAGCATGTTGATGGGGTTTGTCATTGGTTCTGATGATGAGGGGGCAATGTCTTGTCCCACCTATGATGACTATGAGGATGACGACATAGCAGCACCTTGTGCACCATTAGCACTATCCTATGAGGTCCATAACACCGGCACCTATGACAGACAGGTTGATGGCACATACATTGAGGATGCTTATGATGACGAGGGTGTGCTAGCACCCATCTATGATGAGCATCCAGCATCCCATCCCACTCTTGACACTTATGAGGATGATGATGATAATGAGGGCACCAGGATACCCACATATGACGGAGGATGGATGTTTGAGAGATCGCCCGAGGACATGGATCTTTCTTTGCAGTAGCCATGTGTGGAGGACGATGTCACGCATGAGTCCCATCATAGCATGGTATCGCCTAGTGCATTGGGTGATGATGATGAGGAGAGCACTCTTATAGATGACAGTCCAAACCATTTGGATGCAGTTGGAGAGAGATCGTTAGCACTACGTGACTTGGAGGATCGTTTGTTGGTGACCAAGGATCGAATCACACAGGTCTTGACCGGGACCGATGGAGCTCGTAGATTCATTGAGGATATGATGCGGAGAGCTCAGATAGAGGAGAGACACAGTGGAGTGGCAGGTGGAGTCACCAGTGCTCACTTACGCATCGGCAAAGAAGCACTAGAGCAGCAGAAGTCAAACTACTTACAGTTGTTTATGGATAGGGACCTTGCTCTCAAGTTTGTTGAAGACAACTTAGGAGAGGTTGAGGAGCTACGTTATTAGTTGAACTTGGTAAGCTCTTCACCACTTACAATAGAGACTCTGTTAGATTTGGCAAACATGATATAGGCAGGCATGAGTGTCACGCATGATATGAGGGAGGAGCCTTTTGTGACGAGTCCAAACGAGGAGCATTCTAAGTCGTCGATACTCAGGAAGAGCCATGACTCCAAGAGTTTGGATTGTGCCCTTAGGGATCATGTGCCCTTTCTTTTGGAGAGCACATTAGGGGCTCAAGAGATAGTTGATCACCTTCCTTGTGAACTAGCCCGCGAGGAAGTATATGTGTCCATGGATTGGGTGGACAGGAACATGACAGGCATGGACACACTCTAGGATACAAATAGAGCAATCATTAGCAGAATGTTGGGCTCAGTAGCACACACAAGACACCCGATGGTACAGGAGGACACAATGGTGTGCAGCAGTATGCAGGGATCTTCATGGGCATACAGTAGTGGGCAGTGGAGCTTTGGAGCGTTTCCTCCAGGGAGACCTCCTAACAAAGGCCTCGAGCGCACCCTTGATTTGAGGTTACCCAGGATCAGAGAGTGGATGGGTGAGCCTCGAGGAGTAGCATACACCTCGATGATCGAGCTTCATCGAGGATGTCAGCAGATGAGGATCAGGGAGTCGAATAATCACAAGTTTGTTCCGAGGTATCATAAGGAGATCTTGGTCATGCCCATGGGGTTGACCGACACATTAGTCACCCTCCAATCTTGCAGGGAGCTATCGAGGCAACTTTTGTTGTGGTCTGATTCCCTCAATGGGATATGGGAGGATCACTTGAATCAGTTGAGTGAGACAGATAGCCCTATAGCAGCAACAGAGACCATCCATTGGGACTTGGTGATCAGGGTGCATGGTGCATAGTGGGTGTCTTAGACTCTATTAGGGCAATGCACAGAGTTTTTGGCAACAAACATTGGGAATGGTAGACTTCCAATGTGGTGGTGGGATCTGGGCATTCATCGGAGTGATGAGTTGAGGTTGACGACCGATGAAGCCGAGGTAGTGATTGGTCTGCATCATGATAGGGATGAGATCGGAGGAGTTGTGGAGTTTGGCTTTTCCCTCATGATAACCAGGATCAAGGATAGTCGTGGACTGACAGGCGTTGACTTCACTGAGATGTCTTGGCGGAGTATGATCCATGATAGGGAGTTCCAGGAGAGGAGAGCATAGTTTGAGCATAGCGGTCAGATGGTGATGATTGGAGGGATGCATCATTAGCCCGATGGTTCCTCTCTGCGATTGGCATGGGACCCTGGGATTGCAGTTGTTGGTAGCCCAACAGCTGACACAGATGGGATGGCCAGTTTGCGTTCTCCAGAGTTTACTCTTGGGGTGCGTATGTTTGGTTGCTTGGAGGAGCATTCTTCTAGGGGGTTGACCGAGCCTCGACAGTTTCTGATTGCTTGGCTCATCAGGGATAGTCTGGAAGGTTCTTGGGTGAGCACCTGGCAGATCAGTGCTATGAGTGAAGGGTGTTTCGCATCATACAGGGTAGTTTGGGACCCTGGTGACTTCTCCACTTATGAGCAAGTCCGAGGCAATTTCGCATGGAGGGGTCTTGAGGACAGTGAGTTGTTGTAGTCTTTGTCCATTATAGGGAAAAGGTGGGAGAACGATGATTACCTTTAGGCGGTTGATCGGGTAGAGATGGTGGACCAATGAGCTGAGGGGCATCAACATGACTACGTGAGGTCATGGATTGAATGGTTACATCGAAGAGAGCATTGCAACGATACCACTCATGATAGCTTACAAGCCACCGAGGATCGACAGAGCATGTACAGGCACATGGTGGAGCATAGATGTGAGATCGGATATGTGGTGTACTTGAGGGTGCAGCCACTTAGATCGACTCCATGGAGAAGAGGTGGCGTTGCAAGGATGAGGCCAAACCTCTTTGGTCCCTTCAGGCTGATCCAAAGAGCTAGAGAGGTAGCTTACAAGCAGGGGTTGAAAGAGGTCGCAGTATCTACCATGTGTCCTGCCTTCGAAGGGCGTGGGGACCACAAGTTACTACTTAGTACTCCCATTGAGTTACCACCACTGGATGAGAGGGGACGAGTGTTGTTGACTCCAAGGAGGTTTTGGATATCTGGGATAGGAGATTGAGGAGCAAGGTGATCAGGGAGTACCGAGTCAGGTGGAGAGATTGGCTAGTAGAGGATGCCACGTGGGAGAGCGAGCATATCTTGCAGCATCCTGGTTTGCGGTTGCTTGAGGATAAGCAATCTCAAGAAGGGAGGATTGTCATGTCCCCTCCCTTTTGACCTCATTAGAGGGAGCGTGTATTAGTCTAAGGGGGCTCCCCGTAGGCTATAGCCCCAAAGAAAGGGAGTTGTGGGGTTAAATAAGTCACCAAGGAGGCAAAGTTTGAATTTTAAAGTGACATGGGGTAAAAAGAAGAATAAAAAGGGGGTAAAGTGACTTTATGTCACCCAACTTAAAGAACAAGTCACCTAAAGTGACAAATGGCAAAAAGAGAGAAGGAGACAAGCAAAGGACAAAAAGTATATCAGGATGAGGGGAGACACATTCCTGATCATGTGAATTTAGTTTTGAACATCTTGTTTCTGCCTTTGGAGGCTTTGCCTCAGGTCTGGAGGCTTTTGCCTTGGGTTTTTTGAGGGTTTTTCACAAAACCCTTGCTTTCTGCTGAGGTTCGGTGGTGCCTTGGGCTCACCCTAGCTCAGCCTTGGGAGAGATCTGCCTTTATCTGTCTATCCAGTTGCTACAGACTTCATTTAGTGGCTGTTCTGATCCTGGGAGGGATTCGCTGTGAGGAATGAGGGTTTACTGCAGGTTTAAAAGTTGACAAGGTTGCAGCAAGGGAATTTTGGAGGGGCCGATCCATTGCTGAGCACCCAGAAGAGGACTGAGCCCTAGAAACTGTTATTCGGTTGGAGGATCAAGCCTAAAATTGCCTTCTTGAAGGGGCCAAACCTGCTTAAGAGGGGCCGCACCTGTTGCAAACTTATTTTGATGGGGCCAAATTCCTGTTTGATGTTGAGGAAGAGAGTTTGAAACCCTATATGACCTGAAGCATCCACAGAAGGAAAGGGATAAGGTTGCAAGCCTTTTCCCACAGGCCGAGGTCATTTTCTGGGCTGGTAAGGTGTTTTAAGGGGGGGCCAAAGGTGCCTAGAGCTGCCGCCAGAACTGATACAGCCCCTCAAAGAGGTACCGAACCCTACATCAGCCACAATACTGCAGGCCGAGGGTCTATCGGAGCTGAGAGAGCTGACATAAGACTGCAAGGAAGGACCAATTCATGCTGGAGACCGTTAAGCCCAGGATTTGGTATTGATCCTATTCATGTGTTGGGGTTTTATGAATGTGCCCTGTTGTTGGTAGAGATGCTGCACCATTTGGCTGTTTCAAGTCAACATAATTCCCTTATTTATCAGCCTAGAAAACCCTAGGTATTTTACAGGCTATCTTACATTTTGCAAGAATATAATGTTGGAGCTCAACTTTGTCTGTTGATTTGTGTTCTGAATCACGTTTTTCTTTGTTTGAATAACACAATTTTAGCATAATTGTATGCTGAAAATGCAAAAAGCATGAAACATACTGATACACTAAAAAATGGTTGCAAAACAGTCTATAGCAAGTGAAAGAGCTTTTACATAAACGAAAAACATAAAAAGTGAAGCACTATAGTCTGTAAACTGAAAGTGGGCCAAATGAAGAAAAGGGTAGCACACTTCTTGGCACAATGAAAGAGTCCCATATTTGAATTAGAATTACAAACAATAAGACAGGAACATTCTGAGAGTATTCTTAAAGGAAACACATCCCTCGGTTATCTTACATTTTGTAAATGTATAGTGTTGGAGCTCAGCTTTGTCTGTCCATTTATGTTGTGAATCACATTTTTCTTTATTTGAATAACACAATTTTGGAATAATTGTATCCTGAAAATGCAGAAACCTTGTTTTCTAGAGTGCGATAGCATGATGAAACATACTGATACACTAAAAAATGGTTGCAAAACAAACAGTCGATAGTAAGTGAAAGAGCCTTTACACGAACGAAAAACATAAAAAGTGAAGCACTATAGTGTGTAAACTGAAAGTGGGGCAAATGAAAAGTGGGTAGCACACATGAAGAAACCAAAACAAAAATCCTAGCCATCAAGCTGATGAATTCTCTAATGAAATATAGACCTTATTCTTTTTAGATTTTGTGTGATATAAGAAACCAAAACTCCTTTTTTAAACTTCCAAAGCAAACTAATAATTTCAATACCTGATGCACCAGCAGGGGAAGCATCTGGACAAGAACGACCAACCAGCAGCTTTGGATGATAAAGTAGATGTATCTTGGGTTCAATCTCTAAATCTAGAGCAGCACTTTCTTCTGCTAAAGCCTTTGTCTGTTCATCTGTAGCAGACCAAGGAAGACCTGCACCATTGCCAAAAGAAGGAACTGCATCTCCACCTCTTGAAGCTAAACGAGCCATTCTATCCTGGCCAATAGGTTCTTTAAAGATGTAAATCGGCCCCATCTCTGCAAAAAGAGGGCATTGACGACGGCGGCGTTGCAAACCAGCTATAGTAGGAGGAGGATTTGTCCCTATGCAGCAGAATGCAAGTGACTTTGAGATACGAGGAAACTCAAATGGGCGGCTCTCATATAAGCGGCCATCCAAATATAGCTTCAATTCACTTTCTGATTTGCCTAACATACTCTGCTTCTGTATGTGCTCCAAACCAATAAAATACCAACATCGTGGCTTAAATGCATGAGTAAAATGCAAAGAAGCCTTTTTCCCTTTCCCACTGCCACATTCAACCACTAAAAACTGACCATGAAAATATGCTTCCACACCTTGATTGTCTGCCGAAAGAAAACTAAAGAGCCTAGGCATGTGTGCTGTTCCTTCCCCAGCAACAGCACTTGCAGCAGCCGCAGCTGACATTGCAGAAGATTTTCCTGATTTTGCCGCAGCAGCTGCAGCTATAGCAGCAGCCGTTGCTGCAGTGTTAAGTGTATCTGCAAAGGATTCAATATAAAGCCATGTTGCAAAAGCGTAACCATTTGTAAATGGCCAGCGGCTCTCTCCTGAACCAAGTAAACCAGAGCTCTCTCCATCAAATTCAAAAGTATAAGCTGGACCATTTGCCTCCTTTCCAGACATGGCCTTCTCCAACGAGAGCGTGAGATTAAGTGCACTGCCAGTAGGGATTGCACGTGGTACAATCTCAAGCCAATGCCGTAAGTCACCAACACTAAGAGAATGTGCACCCAACATCTCAAGACAATCGCATAAAGGACTAGCATCCCAGGTCTGACATTTCTCTGATTTATCAGCATTTTTAGTGAAAATTGTATCTGCAGCTGAAAGCAGAACCCTCAAAAGCCCTGCTGCAGAACACATAGCCCGGTTCCTTGTACAAGACTTCAAAATAATTAGCATCCCTTTTACTAATCGTGTCCTTGGTGACATGTGACCCTTTGTATCATATTCATAAGGAAGCCAGGGAATGAGATCTCCTGCAACTATTGCAGCCCCCGCACTAAGCATCACAGTGGGATTAGAATTCTCACTATCTTCATCGAGACCTTCAACTCCACCCATCTTGGCAAGTAGCACATCCACTACTAAGCCAGACACATTCTCCTTCTCTCCATCGTGCATAAAGCTCTCCTCCCCACAAACAACCCTCCTCAATTTTTGCAGGTTAATAGAATCCGATCCTTGTATTGCAGATTCAATGAGATGCATAAGCTCCGGAGAAGCATCCGGTAAAACCAGCTTATCTTTCCTTTTTGAAGGTGAGCCAACTGGAGAATAGAATCCATTTCCACCATCAGAGGAGACAAATGAGGCATTATAAGAGGAAGGTGAAAATGATTGTGGACTGTAATTCAAAGATTTTCTGGAAGCAGGACTTCTGAACATATCTTCTTCTATATTTCTGGACAAAGCCTCCCTGCTGAATATGCTACTCTGTCCATCTGGGCTAAATTCTTTTGTTGATTCAGCATCCGAACTAGCATTACCTTCAAGACCTGCGCTTCCTTTTTCTGATGCAGGTGACCTAATACTGTCCTCTTCACTCGCTAATTCAGAAAATCCATTCTTGTCATGAGGATCGTTCAACGAGACCTGTTCAAACTGACTTTCTCCATTTCGTTCCTCGTGATCTTTCAAGGAAACCTGCTCAAAATGATCCTCTTCACGCTCTGTAATCGCATTGCCACCTTCCACAGATTCCCTCCATTCATCCCTCTCACGAGTTGGACTTATATCAGGGACCCAAACTGAACTCTCTCCCAGTTCACCTGCCAATCTATCTGCATTGGTGAGCCCCTCGGCATGGGCAATTGTTTCCGAAGATGCCTCTCTGTTTTCGCCCGGTCTCATTTTATTACCCGACGACCCAGGACGATTGGACATCGAACCCGAACCCCAATTCAACACGTTGTCATCATTCTCACCGTCCATCATCTGCATTGCCGCATTCGCCATTTCGACTCTTCGCAAACCCTGATCTTCTGTTTCTTGTTCCCCAAGCCCCTGTGACTGCGCAGAAGCGGTTTGATGGCCACTGATCGACCTCTCATCGGAATCAATTGAGATCCGATGGGCCTCAGCAGGTGTGCCCATCTGTTCGATTTAAATGCAATGAAATTATATGATATGACAAATAACCTCGAGAGAAACGAGTACCTGATGCATCTCTTATCTAACCAAGCATTTAAATGAAATGAAATGATTCCCTGCCGACAATGCCTCGGCACTCACTGAAACAATTATTCCATAAAAAAACCAAGAAACCCCGGAGACACAGAATCCAAACTCACCTGATACAAAGAAGCTGGATCCGCTCAATGCAAACCACTAGGGATTTCCAGAACTTGGATAAAAGGATCCTTTCTGCGGCACAAACATTAAAGCACACTCTTAAAACACAAATTACGAACGCATCATATGAAATAATGTGTTATGTAAATTAAATTGCCACTTCCAAAAAAACCGAACTAAGTAAAACTAGACGAATTCCGCAACATTTTACCTCGTATTTTCGCGGATTTTCAAGTCTTCGGCTTCTGCGCTGAATAGGAACTCCTGCGAGCCCAAGAGCTTCGGAAATCCAGTGTTCTGTTAGCCGATCAATCGAACCCTGGGACCCTGACGTCCGCGTTGTATTTATGATGCGATCAAAAATGGTGTCACAAACCAAATCCTGCGCTTTGCTCGGGCGCTTATTTATAGGCCCGTTCCGTATAGCCGGGAAACCTCTAGCAGTTTCGTACCGAACGATAAACCGCCTCTCGGAGGCCCTGTGATTTATGACCGCGTTGACGAAGAGCAGTAGAAATGGGCCGTTTCGCCGGTAAGGGTTTGCTAAATCTCGATAATCCAGCAAAGGGGCCGCCTTTTCTTCTTTTTCCCACACTTTGTGGCTATTTAATTTGTACCAAATA
>JZKD02S1331424.1:0-11745 GCA_000966675.3 Picea glauca | reverse complement strand
ACCCAGGATCGAGCGCACAAATCTATGATAAATGTTGGATTCCAGACCCCCCCTGTCCATTCTACCTTTAATGGAGGGGGGGGGGTCCTAAATGTGTCATAAACAACGCGCATAGATTTGTGGCTCAGAGGCAGGCACGTAGATCAACGAATCAAGATGTATTTCGGACCCCCCCCAACTGATCTACTTTTAACTTAGGAGGGGGGGGGTCTGGAATGGTATTATTCCTATGGCAGGTCCCTTGTTATACGTGGCAGCGATCTAATGGCCCTGAGTCCCATCATCTCCTGTTATCTGACAAACCTCCGTCACCTCTGGACGTCACCTTCCACCTTTCCCGAAATGGTCATGTACCATAATTTCTGTCAGTCCTTCCCCCCATTCATTCATGGAAATCCCCTTACTATGAATTTTACCTCCAATCGATAGCCACCACGTCACCCATCCATATCCCTTAGTCACCATCACGCACCATCTCACACTCAAATGATCCGTTGGCCATTTATTACTGGATAACCTATCCGCTATCCAGCTGACCTGTCTCTCGTGCCCAACTGACCCCCCGTTTACTTAAAATTACCATTGTTCTCCCTTTTCCCACCATATACCACTCATCACACTAGAGAGTTTTTTACGCCATTTACCCTTCCATTACAGTCAGTTTCCCTCATCCACGGTCAGTCGCCCCCACTAACGCTGTGTTTTCTTGCAAGTACTATTGCAGAAATGGCGCCAAAATCCAAACAAGCAGAAGGAGAGGAGAATCTGTTTCTCCTGCCTCCTGTCGACCTTGACAAGATCCCACTGGTCAAAAAAGACCTATTAATCACAAATACAAAATGCAATTTTGATTTTTCATATCTTCAGTCATGGCTCAGGGAAGTTTTCCTGGACCAGAGCGATGAAATTGGACTCTAAGAGTCCAATTTACCCCTCTACCTCTTCCCTCAGATCCACCATTTTCCCGAGTTCACTCTCAAGTGTCAAGCCCACTATATTCCCGAACAAAGAGACGCCATCTCCTCGTCTGGAGAGATCCTGTTCCTCATCACGCCCGAGTCCATAGACTAGATGATGCAAATCCCCCGAGCCGACTCTGTGTCTCCCTTCAACCTAGAAATCCTTACAGAGTTATACCAGAAAATGACTTTCCCCCAAAGAGCTCAAATATTCGAGATTTTCCTTCCCCCATCCACTCAATTTCCCTACACAAATCCTCCTTACCCTTCCTCCATGTTCTCGACTAAAGGGAACCAGATCATCTCATCCATTAGTGCTTTTTTAGGATACTATTCTGATCAGTGGGTAGATGAACCCATTCTGGGTTTTCTATCCATTTTCTCTACTGATGAAAACCCCACCACCCAGTTTGACTTCAGTACATTCTTGGCAGAAAATATTCACGAAAAGTTCATGAATTTCGGCACAGAAGGCATGTTCAGATACTCATCGATACTAGCATACTTTTTTGTGTTCTTTCAGGCGTATAAATTTGGCTTTTCCATGCAAAAGATGGATGGAGATGGTAGACCTTAGGCATTCACAGCGTGGACCTCATTTCTCAAGAACAATTCCACAGAGTACAATTTCAAGGATTTCATCGATCAATTCTACCACCTGGTGGTAAGCATTCTAGGTGGTAGGCCTGAGCCTCAAATAAACGATGAAGTCTAGAGAATCTTGCATCTCTCGGACAACACAAAGACCGGGGATTGGTACCTGTATCAGGATTACAATGAGATCAGAGTATACAGGTGAGAGTTGGCACTGTATAAGCTGCCCAAGTATCTTCCTGTCAAGATTTTTTCTTTGGAATACATAAGGCAGATTATAAATTCCGATGACATCCACTTTGTGTCATTGAAGAAAAAGAAACAGCTTAGAATCAAGGGGCAGATTGTCTCCTTCATCTGCAATAATTGTGGCATTGGGGAAGAAGCATATAGGATGCTGAGGGAAATGAATTTCTTTACGAGATTCCCATGGTGTTATGATCCATGTGGGATCATCTCAGAGATGAGAGTTAAGAACAAGAACATACCATATGTTCATGAAGTTAGGCCTGAAATTGAAAAATTTGCAAATCAAACAGTGTGGGAGTCTAAAACATTGGTCGAAGTACGACAGAAGGATACCCTAGCCATTGTATCTCAAACTACCATGCCACAGATCCCGAAGGAAAAGAGGCCTCGACAAGACTTATCTCCACTTGTCACGGTTCGAAGAGTTCCAGCTACATACTAAGAGGCCTAAAACTGTTTTAGTTCTTGACCCAACCAGAGAAAAAGAAGCCCCGTCTACAACAATGAACAAGGTTGATAGGCCACCCTTTGGTTCAAGCCTCCATAAGGCCATAACCTCAGCAGTGATGGAGAAATCTACATATGCTCCATTGACCACCCAACCATGCAAGGTGGGACCAAAGCTGAGTATCTTCGAGAAGTATGAGCTGATAAAGAAAAGGAACCAGACCCTGACCAGCAGTACTTGTGCCCAATTATAGAAACAGACGTCGACTGCACAACATAGGTTTCTATCAACATTCGACACTGAGAAGGGAAAAATGCACATGGCCTTCCTCCAGGCATAGGTACCAGATCCAAAGGTGATCACTGAATACAAGAGGGCCACCTTCAAATTCCAGATGAAGGACGTGCATCCGGCCGATCAGATGGATCTGCACAAGAAGACCGAGGAAATGGTTTTCCATACATTGGCGCATGCTTCCACTTCTGCGTCCAAATTGCAGGTGTCCCTAAACAATGTTCAAACACAACTCAAGTTGGAGAAGATTTCGTCCTTTGCAAAGGACAATAGGATCAAGACTTTGGAGGAGTTGGTCCTCAAGATCGGTTATGATCCTTCAAACGTGAAAGCAGTTGAGGAAATGATCAAGAAGAAGAATGATGACATAACCTCCTTGAGGAAACAAATGAAGCTCCCACCCATAGAGGATTCACAGGCGAAGGAGATAGCAGAGAAAGAAGGAGAGAAAGATGAAATTCTCAAGGTGCTCATGGAGCAGAATGCACAGCTCAAAGAAATGGAAGCTGAGATGGAGAAACTATTAAAGGAGAAAGAGAAACTGAAGCCAATGGAAGTCATTCCATTGAGTGCTATTCCAATTTCAGGAGTGAGAATGGCGTCAGTGACAGAAGTCCCATCTGCAAATCCATTGACTCCCCAGGAGAAGACAATTGACCTAGCTAAGTCCATGGAAAAAATGAACCTGGAAGAAACAAAGGTTAGCAGGATAAAAAAGGAGATTGAGAACCTTCAGGAACTCAAAAATTCCTTTTAGACCAGCCTCTCCAAGGAAAAGTAGGTGACAGAGAAACTCAAGTAGGAGCTACGGTAGCTCCGGAAGCAAACAATGGTAGGAAAGACTTTGGCTGAGGTTAAAGAAAGTGTATGGACAGACATCACAAAGTCCATGAACAAGATATGGCCAATGATCCAGATCATGTTTGAGCAGAATGAATTGGTCCAGAGGAGTAAACAGGCCATTGAGAAGATCAAAGTAGAATTGGGAGACATGCCAACATAGGCAAATGAGATCATCAAGTTCCTAAATTCCAAGACCAGGGAAGAGCTAGAAGAGCTGAAGATTGAAGACAAAACAGAGACCATCCATGAGGTCAAAAGGGTTTTGACCAAGAGAGGATTAATTCTTCAGTTGGAAGAAAAGGTTTAGGCCATGGACCTGGGGGTACAAAGTTTCTTCAGTAAGATTGAGGCTCTATAGAAGAAAGGTCTTCCTGGTCTGAAGGTAATAAATGATAAACTGATGATAGTCCTAGACTACAAGAAGAGATTGGCCGATGTGGCTAAGGACAACTCAAAGTTTGCAGGCATTCAAGGGAGAATCACTGGCAAGGAATTCCTAGATGCCCTTCAGTGGGACATCAATAACCAACATGAGATTCGATACATCTTCCTCACAAAGCCTATATTCGCCAAGTACACAGAAATGGACGAAGTGTATCGGAGGCTGATCAAAGTCAACGTTCCCAATAACCTTAGATGGGAGGAACTCTATGATATGATCGATTAACATATGAGTTGTCCCAATCCAGTCAGGTGTCCAGTCAGATGAAGTCCTGCAGAGGCTTCATCAACGGTCCACCCCGAAATCAGCGTGCAGTTACACCACATCATCAAGCAGTTCCTAGATTTAGGAAATTTGTCGAGATTAGTTAGGCTAAAAATAGATTTAGCACATCCTGGTCATTAATGGAAGGATTGTTTGTAATTTGAGTTATAAATACTTCTCCTTTTGAAGTATTGAGGGTTGTTGATATTCACACCCTGACGCTATCAGACTGTAATCTTTTTGAGGAGATCTTCCATTAATAAAAGGAGGCACTTTTACAGGATTCTTGCGTGTTTTCACTGGTGATGTTTTTTTTTTCTCTAAGTTGAATGTTATTCTAGCTCTGTTATCATATTGTTTTTCTAAATCTAATCTTTAAGAGTAACGAATGTTGTAGGATTTATCTCGTATACCCTGTTTCTGACTCGAAATATTTTAGTGTTTTATCTTCTGGTGTTTCAATAAAGAAATTCTTAACTACTTCTTTGTTGAAATTATCTTTCTCATCTTTTCTATTGTTCATCATTTAAGTTACTAAAGAATCCAGTGATTATATTATCTCTCCCTATGTAAGTTTTCCCTTTGCGTTTCTGGTTTGTATTTCTTATTTATTAAAACACAGACCCCATAGCCCAATGGATGTGTAGACTGTCTCAACCAATTCAAAAACACTCTGACAACAAAACTGACCTATTTATTTACCTAGCCTAATATTTAAGATTTGAAACATAGCTAAATCATACAGAGAGATCCCTCTCTGAAGTTGGAAGGGGTAGATCCCAGCTTCAAAAGCGGTTGGATAAAGTTACCTTAGTAGATTTCTTCTGTTGTCAACCTCTAGGAAATTTACCAAGTGCTAACAGGTCGTGCGACCAATAATATTGTACAATATAACGCCATCATCAAATATTTGATTGATGTTATTTCAATTGATATCCACCACCCGGTTATACGACTCGATTTGTAGCTAGTAGTACTACAGTTAAGTAACATCTATGTTATCTGAAGTCCTACTTTATTACGGGTATATTTACAAATTCGCCTCTTGGAATGTTATTTTGATTATATTGAATATCATCACATTCGTAGATGTCTAAATACATTGAATAATGCATTAGCTAACTATGTGTTAGACAGACTGTTACACGTCAAAATTACTCAGCTAGATAAGTGTCGCATGTTCCTCTCAATTGTCATAAGTGTCGCATCTTCCTTACAACTTTCTCAAGTGTCGCAAGTTGGTCACAAGTGTCGCAAATGATGTTCGAACATACTGCCATGTCAACGACACTAAGGAGAAACTTATAACATCTCATATGCTTAATTTGAAGAAGGAGAGCTGGTTTACTGAAGTCAAATAACTCTTAACACCTGCAGAGAGCTCTGAAACTAAGGTTTTGAGGGGGAGCGCTCCCCTATATCATCCCTAGGAGCGCTGGCGCTCCCCTACAAGGCTTCAGGGAGCATTATAACACTCCCTTGCCCCCTCTGAAGGAGTGCTACTCATATTGAAAGCGCTAGTGCTTCCCTAAAGCTTACCAAGGAGTGCTACATCTCTCTGATGCCCCTTCTAAGGGAGCGCTGCCTAATCTGAGGCAGTAGTTGGCCTGTTGAGGAGAATAAGGGGAGGATCTTTCGAGATTAGGAAGCAGTTGTGTTCGAATTCTTGGTTTCATCAAGAGATCCCTGATCTAAGGAGAAGGTTCCAAACTTGTTCTAAAGATAACTCAAGAGGTTAAGCTCCTCTTAACCTATATAAGCAGGCTCTATGATCATGGAAAAGGAGAATCACACCAAACTTATGATCTCATAAGTGGTGCTGGAACAGAGCTGAGGGGGAAGAACTGCTGGTATGAAACTTATGATCTTGGAGGAAACACACAGTCAACCAAAGAAGAGTGATCAGTGAAGCTGCTATTGTCCAGGTTGTGGAGCTTTCAGGCAAGGGTTAGACGAAGAGGACTTGACAAAGCTGTTGCATTCGCATCTACGATTGTAAGTACTGCTATCGTTATTCTCATCAATATGACAAGCTTGGCCTGTTTCTTTCTAGTTTGTGTCTAATGTCACATGAACTTATCATTAATTGATAGATCTATTTTCAAGATAATATCAATAGAGTAGGAAGTGGTTGTATCTTGTTTGTCTGCAGAAATCAGTGAGGAGCAAAGGATTGAAGCGCAACTCGGAGCGTCCAGGGAAAAACATCGATAAAAAGGTACTCCTGTCATCCTTCCATCTCATGTGTTAGTTTAGATAGATTTGAAAGGAAGTCAGTGTCCATGTTAAGCATTTTCTGTCTTAGAGTTAGGGTCAAGCTCTTTGAGGCAATCTATCTGTCCGCAGGGATATTTTCTTACAACACAGACATTTGGGACATTTATAAACCAATGACACATGACATGTATAACACAACACAAAATAAGCCGGTAGAATCCGTATATATGTTTAAACGATCAAATTTTTTTACAAAAAGTTTATGTCCAAGGATTAAAATCTCAATATACAAAGCCCATAGCTTCTACAAAGTAGTGTCACGGATGATGCTCACAATAACACAAAACTGCTCGGGCTACCCTACGAAGTAGTCGACTAAGAGACTCGGACACACCCATAGTATGGCACTAGTAACATCTCAGGATCTCCCCTATAGCAATGTCCAGGACATCAACAGTCAACCCCTCCAATTTCTATTCCACTGCCTTGTAGTCTTCGACATCCCATCTTTCCACTGGAGCCGCTTCTCCTCGCCTTTGAATGGGAGACGTTCTTGGAGGTCGATATGGCCCCACATCTATGTCATCAAAAATAATTTTTTTGATTAGTTCTTGGATAAACATAAGAACATTTCATATGATAAAATTTGCAAAAACATTTAAAAGAACAAAATGTGTACTTCTTTCCTAAGTCACCCCACTAAGCATCCTCAGNGAAAAGGTTTAGGCCATGGACCTGGGGGTACAAAGTTTCTTCAGTAAGATTGAGGCTCTATAGAAGAAAGGTCTTCCTGGTCTGAAGGTAATAAATGATAAACTGATGATAGTCCCAGACTACAAGAAGAGATTGGCCGATGTGGCTAAGGACAACTCAAAGTTTGCAGGCATTCAAGGGAGAATCACTGGCAAGGCATTCCTAGATGCCCTTCAGTGGGACATCAATATCCAACATGAGATTCGATACATCTTCCTCACAAAGCCTATATTCGCCAAGTACACAGAAATGGACGAAGTGTATCAGAGGCTGATCAAAGTCAACGTGCCCAATAACCTTAGATGGGAGGAACTCTATGATCTGATCGATTAACATATGAGTTGTCCTAGTCCAGTCAGGTGTCCAGTCAGATGAAGTCCTGCAGAGGCTTCATCAACGGTCTACCCCAAAATCAGCATGCAGTTACACCACATCATCAAGCAGTTCCTAGATTTAGGAAATTTGTCGAGATTAGTTAGGCTAAAAATAGATTTAGCACATCCTGGTCATTAATGACAGGATTGTTTGTAATTTGAGTTATAAATACTTCACCTTTTGAAGTATTGAGGGTTGTTGATATTCACACCCTGACGCTATCAGACCGTAATCTTTTTGAAGAGATCTTCCATTAATAAAAGGAGGCACTTTTACAGGATTCTTGCGTGTTTTCACTGGTGATGTTTTTTTTTTCTCTAAGTTGAATGTTATTCTAGCTCTGTTATCATATTGTTTTTCTAAATCTAATCTTTAAGAGTAACGAATGTTGTAGGATTTATCTCGTATACCCTGTTTCTGACTCGAAATATTTTAGTGTTTTATCTTCTGGTGTTTCAATAAAGAAATTCTTAACTACTTCTTTGTTGAAATTATCTTTCTCATCTTTTCTATTGTTCATCATTTAAGTTACTAAAGAATCCAGTGATTATATTATCTCTCCCTATGTAAGTTTTCCCTTTGCGTTTCTGGTTTGTATTTCTTATTTATTAAAACACAGACCCCATAGCCCAATGGATGTGTAGACTGTCTCAACCAATTCAAAAACACTCTGACAACAAAACTGACCTATTTATTTACCTAGCCTAATATTTAAGATTTGAAACATAGCTAAATCATACAGAGAGATCCCTCTCTGAAGTTGGAAGGGGTAGATCCCAGCTTCAAAAGCGGTTGGATAAAGTTACCTTAGTAGATTTCTTCTGTTGTCAACCTCTAGGAAATTTACCAAGTGCTAACAGGTCGTGCGACCAATAATATTGTACAATATAACGCCATCATCAAATATTTGATTGATGTTATTTCAATTGATATCCACCACCCGGTTATACGACTCGATTTGTAGCTAGTAGTACTACAGTTAAGTAACATCTATGTTATCTGAAGTCCTACTTTATTACGGGTATATTTACAAATTCGCCTCTTGGAATGTTATTTTGATTATATTGAATATCATCACATTCGTAGATGTCTAAATACATTGAATAATGCATTAGCTAACTATGTGTTAGACAGACTGTTACACGTCAAAATTACTCAGCTAGATAAGTGTCGCATGTTCCTCTCAATTGTCATAAGTGTCGCATCTTCCTTACAACTTTCTCAAGTGTCGCAAGTTGGTCACAAGTGTCGCAAATGATGTTCGAACATACTGCCATGTCAACGACACTAAGGAGAAACTTATAACATCTCATATGCTTAATTTGAAGAAGGAGAGCTGGTTTACTGAAGTCAAATAACTCTTAACACCTGCAGAGAGCTCTGAAACTAAGGTTTTGAGGGGGAGCGCTCCCCTATATCATCCCTAGGAGCGCTGGCGCTCCCCTACAAGGCTTCAGGGAGCATTATAACACTCCCTTGCCCCCTCTGAAGGAGTGCTACTCATATTGAAAGCGCTAGTGCTTCCCTAAAGCTTACCAAGGAGTGCTACATCTCTCTGATGCCCCTTCTAAGGGAGCGCTGCCTAATCTGAGGCAGTAGTTGGCCTGTTGAGGAGAATAAGGGGAGGATCTTTCGAGATTAGGAAGCAGTTGTGTTCGAATTCTTGGTTTCATCAAGAGATCCCTGATCTAAGGAGAAGGTTCCAAACTTGTTCTAAAGATAACTCAAGAGGTTAAGCTCCTCTTAACCTATATAAGCAGGCTCTATGATCATGGAAAAGGAGAATCACACCAAACTTATGATCTCATAAGTGGTGCTGGAACAGAGCTGAGGGGGAAGAACTGCTGGTATGAAACTTATGATCTTGGAGGAAACACACAGTCAACCAAAGAAGAGTGATCAGTGAAGCTGCTATTGTCCAGGTTGTGGAGCTTTCAGGCAAGGGTTAGACGAAGAGGACTTGACAAAGCTGTTGCATTCGCATCTACGATTGTAAGTACTGCTATCGTTATTCTCATCAATATGACAAGCTTGGCCTGTTTCTTTCTAGTTTGTGTCTAATGTCACATGAACTTATCATTAATTGATAGATCTATTTTCAAGATAATATCAATAGAGTAGGAAGTGGTTGTATCTTGTTTGTCTGCAGAAATCAGTGAGGAGCAAAGGATTGAAGCGCAACTCGGAGCGTCCAGGGAAAAACATCGATAAAAAGGTACTCCTGTCATCCTTCCATCTCATGTGTTAGTTTAGATAGATTTGAAAGGAAGTCAGTGTCCATGTTAAGCATTTTCTGTCTTAGAGTTAGGGTCAAGCTCTTTGAGGCAATCTATCTGTCCGCAGGGATATTTTCTTACAACACAGACATTTGGGACATTTATAAACCAATGACACATGACATGTATAACACAACACAAAATAAGCCGGTAGAATCCGTATATATGTTTAAACGATCAAATTTTTTTACAAAAAGTTTATGTCCAAGGATTAAAATCTCAATATACAAAGCCCATAGCTTCTACAAAGTAGTGTCACGGATGATGCTCACAATAACACAAAACTGCTCGGGCTACCCTACGAAGTAGTCGACTAAGAGACTCGGACACACCCATAGTATGGCACTAGTAACATCTCAGGATCTCCCCTATAGCAATGTCCAGGACATCAACAGTCAACCCCTCCAATTTCTATTCCACTGCCTTGTAGTCTTCGACATCCCATCTTTCCACTGGAGCCGCTTCTCCTCGCCTTTGAATGGGAGACGTTCTTGGAGGTCGATATGGCCCCACATCTATGTCATCAAAAATAATTTTTTTGATTAGTTCTTGGATAAACATAAGAACATTTCATATGATAAAATTTGCAAAAACATTTAAAAGAACAAAATGTGTACTTCTTTCCTAAGTCACCCCACTAAGCATCCTCAGGCAGGGACAAATCCGGATCCCCTCAGAAATCCAAACCAAAATATGTGTAGATGTCGATCATTAGCATATGGGGCCTCAACCAGTCAAAAAATGAATCATTATACTTGATTATAGGCCCTGCTATGTGTCGAGCAATGAGGTTGCACCGCCTCAGCATCCTTGGATCCTATGGGGCCGGTAAACCCCAATCAACTTGAAGTCGCAGCAGTGGGACCCTCTCGAGGAAGAATGACACCAAAAGTGATCCGTACCCAAAATGCTTCAAGTCACCCTTTTTTCACTTTTTCAATTGTCTCTTCATATTGCGGAGAACTACATCCGACCAGTTGAAGACCTGAGGCTCTATGCACTCTATGGCGTATTGGAAATAGCTCTAGAGAGCCATGTGTGGAGCTGCACTCCTAGCGATGCATGCAATAGTAAACAAGATGGTCCGTAGGGTCAGATCTTGGACCCCCCAAATGGAAACCTTACCCTTGATTCTCTCTACCTCATGAACACAATACTAGCGAAAATACTCCCTCATAGGGAGTCTGCTGCCTCTACCTCCGGTCAAAGTAGCATGGTATCCATGCTATGAAAACCCCATTAGAAAATAGATATCCTCGATATCTAGTGTCATCATATGGACTCCCATGTGAAATAATTGTTGGTCCAAGTCCCACATGTGGACCAGGTATCCCAACAACCTGAGTTGGTCTCTCATGCTCGAAATCCTAAAAAATTTCAAGAGCCCACAGTCCCGGAGGGAAACGACTGTACTCGAGTCATTACCGACAATGGCATCATCCTCCTCATGTTTTGTTTCTCTCCATTCCAACATTTTTATGGTCAAAAACCTAAAAAAGATCCATGAGAGGTGAGTCAACAACTTGTTTTAAACTCTTGCATAATTTTTATTAAGCAAAACCTTACTTTAAAATCCATTTTTTGGCCCCCACAGGTGAGCCTTTTGCATAGTGCAAGATTCTCACAGGTGCCCTGAAGGCCACTTGTGAGAATATTAGATTCTCTTAGGTCCCACATGGCCCACCTATGAGAATGCTTGAGCGCATGTTCCGACCCTAAAATGGACTCAAAACCCAAAAAATTGCCCATAAAAAAAAAAACCATGGAAAAGTTAGAAAATCAAGAGATTACCTCGTTGGCTAAAACGGTTCATCGAATGATCACTTGTGCCTCCCATAATTGAACAATGAAATTTGGGGGAAAATGAGGTATGTTGGACAAGTTTTTGGCAAAATCACAATGAAATGGTAAACAACCCTTTTTACCCATATTTATTCACTTTTTACTATTTTTTATTGATTTTTTTATATTATTTTTATTACTTTGTCTATAAAACCTAATACCCTAATAGCCTTGTGAGTGTGGTTTTCC
>JZKD02S1331390.1:0-11745 GCA_000966675.3 Picea glauca | reverse complement strand
ATAACACACACTAAAAAAGAATCCCCTAAGAGATAAGTCAAGCAAACACTAAACTAGTTGGAAGAACAGTTACAACAACCAACACTAGAGCAACTTACCGGTGCAAGTGCAACTCAAAAATGGAAGCACCCTCAGGGTATACTCTGCAAAGCATGGTCCGATGTCTGTCCTAGGTACCGCGGTATACCCCCGCAGTCACCTGTGTATGTCCCTAAAAAGATTGTCAACTAGTTTTTCAGCACGCGAACAGTCACCAGGCAGGTACAGTCGAAAGTCGGGTAGACCACAATGAGCAGGGTATCAAGCCCGAAACTTGTCAAGGGTATCAAGAGCAAATGGTTTGGAAGACAACTAAGGACCTCGAATGGATTCGAGACCCACGAAGCCCCGTGGCAAATGAAAACGACGGAATCCCAAAACAAGCCCTCGATATGTGTTCTCCACTACGCTTGGTCTGGCTTTGGAGGGGTTATCTCCGCTACCTTTCTGCACGCAACCTCGTGTTTATCCCCTGTGTTAGAGAGGGGTCCCGGATAAATTCCACGAAACTGGGCTTCTACACTCCCTATCACAGACTCTAATGTTTGGTTTTGAGTGGCCTTGGAGAGTTTCCTCTCCAACCTAATCCAAGGCCCTAGTCCTGAACTAGTGAATGAACCCTACAAACAAAAAGTCTAATAAATTTTAAATTAGCATTGATTTTATGGGTTTTCTTACGTCACGAGGTATGAAGGTGAAAATGATGATGTGTAAAGACTTAAAGCAAAAACGAATGAAAAAAAAGCTGGAAACAAAAGACTTTTACTAAATGCAAAAATCAACAACTTTTCACAAAGAAATATTTATTTTTCTTTTCAATTTTTCTAAGATTTTATGCAGCAAACATAAAGGAATTTCGCTCGACTACAAGCTGCTTATGCTCTAAATGCATTGCAAAAAATTTATGAACAAAAATACTTATTCCTAGCTATTGATGCAGAAACACAATCTTCAAACAAAGAAGAAAATGAAAAGATTTTTTTTTCTCTTTTTATTTTATTTAAGTGCTAATCAAGAAACAAAGGGAAAATACCGACAAGCACAAAACTAAGAAAGACAAATTCTGGCTTAAAGCGCAGATCGCAAAGAATCAAAGTGAAGGCACACAATGGCAATCAAGAAAACAAAGACTCTTACGCTTGTCTAAAAACCATAAAACAAAATTTTTATTTTTATGTTTTCTGTCAATTATTAACCAAGAAAAAGCAGGCTAAGGGTAAGAGGACCTAACCTACTGACTGTTCAACCCTAGACTCAAACACCTGAGGGCAATACTTCTCATCAAATGAGGGGATGACTGGCCCACCTTGACCAAAAAGTAGCCTGTCAAGCATGCTTATGTCACTAAAATAGCACGCATGTGAACGTGTGCTAAGTTGAAACAGAACAAGTGTACACGTGGGCTAACCTTGTACAGGTCGTGTGTATGTATAAACTATGAGACAAAAATAAACACAGGCAGCCCAGACCAGGAAGAGGCCTCTGGTATTGATAACCAGGGTCTCTTGAAGGCTTGGATGCTTCTTCTAACAGAAAAGAAAAATACTTGCAAGGAATATCAAAACACAAAAAGACAAACTGAGATAGGATTGTGAACCAACAAGACTCAGACAGGATCCAGAAAACCCCCTGAGAATGTATAATTCTGACAGGGAAGAGGAGGATTGCCTCTCAAGTTCTCTGAACTCCTACACGCTACTGAAACCTCTACAGCTAGCGTTCACACGCGGGTTGTAAGAGGTTAGGGCGCAGGTACACACGTGTTGGCCTTCTGCAGGCCGCGTACCTCTGTGTGTCCCGACAATTGTCGTCAAGCAATAGTCAGGGAAAACTAGTATAAAGAACCAAGCTCCTTGCTAGCTCAGGCTTTACAGAAAAAGACAGGCAAAGAAACAGAAAATCTAATCTCTTAAACTACCCAAAAGCTCAACTAAATTCGAAAACCCTAAAGAGCATCTTCCCTAGTACGGTCACCAACTCTATTGTTGGGAAAAATACCCTACAAACTAGCAAACTAGGGTCAGACTTGCATGCAGATTTTGACCGTAAAGAAATTACTTTTTAACCTACCACCCAAAACTTAAACCCCTCTTTCACAATACATGCGTGGAAAGAAACTACTAACCTTTTTACTAATGTTTGTCGTAGATCCTCCGTTGCGCTTTGTCCGCTTGCTTGCGCTGCTCCTTCCAAAGATAATCCTACAATCAAGACAAACCACTACGCATGCATGCTACTTTTCTACTTGAGGGTTAGAAATTAAGCATAAATTAAACAAACCATAGATAACTCATGCATTGGGATGGGAAAAGTATTCTTNCGAGCTACTTATGCTCTAAATGCACTGCAAAAACTTATGAACAAAAAGACTTCTCCCTAGCTATGGATGCAGAAACACAATCTTCAAACAAAGAAGAAAATGAAAAGATTTTTTTTTCTCTTTTTTTTTTATTTAAGTGTTAATCAAGCAACAAAGGGAAAATACCGACAAGCACAAAAGCAAGAAAGACAATTTCTGGCTTAAAGCGCAGATCGCAAAGAATCAACGTGAAGGCACACAATGGCAATCAAGAAAACAAAGACTCTTACGCTTGTCTAAAAACCATAAAACAAAAATTTTCTTTTTATGTTTTCTGTCAACTATCAACCAAGAAAAAACAGGCTAAGGGTAAGAGGACCTAACCTACTGACTGTTCAACCCTAGACTCAAACACCTGAAGGCAATACTTCTCATCAAATGAGGGGATGACTGCCCCACCTTGACCAAAAAGTAGCATGTCAAGCACGCTTCTGTCACTAAAACAGCACGTGTGCGAACGCGTGCTGAGCTGAAACAGAATGCGTGTACACGCGGGCTGACCTTGTACAGGCCGCGTGTATGTATAAACTCTAAGACAAAAATAAACACAGGCAGCCCAGACCAGGAAGAGGCCTCTGGTATTGATAACCAGGGTCTCTTGAAGGCTTGGATGCTTCTTCTAACAAAAAAGAAAAATAATTGCAAGCAATAACAAAACACAAAAAGACAAACTGAGACAGGATTGTGAACCAACAAGGCTCAGACGGGATCCAAAAAAAACCCTGAGAATGTATAATTCTGACAGGGAAGAGGAGGACTGCCTCTCAAGTTCTCTGAACTCCTACACGCTACTGAAACCTCTACAGCTAGCGTTCACACGCGGGCTGTAAGAGGTTAGGGCGCGGGTACATGCGTGTTGGCCTTCTGCAAGCCACGTGTACCTCTGTGTGTCCTGAAAATTGTTGTCAAGCAACAGTCAGGGAAAACTGGTATAAAGAACCAGGCTCCCTGCTAGCTTAGGCTTTACAGAAAAAGACAAGCAAAGAAACAGAAAATTTAATCTCTTAAACTACCCAAAAACTCAACTAAATCCGGAAACCCTAAAGAGTATCTTCCCCAGTATCTTCCCCAGTACGGTCGCCAACTCTATTGTTAGGAAAAATGCCCTACGGACTAGCAAACTAGGGTCAGACTTGCATGCAGATTTTGACCATAAAGAAATTACTTTTTAACCTACCACCCAAAACTTAAACCCCTCTTTCACAATACATGCATGGAAAGGAACTACGAACCTTTTTACTGATGTTTGGTGTAGATCCTCCGTTGCGCTCTTGACCTCTTGCTTGCTCTGCTCCTTCCAAAGATAATCTTGCAATCAAGACAAACCACTACGCATGCATGCTACTTTTCTACTTGAGGGTTAGAAATTAAGCATAAATTAAACAAATCATAGATAACTCATGCATTGGGATGAGAAAAGTATTCTTTTATTATTTGAAAAATGAATCAACTTACAATCAAAGTCGAGACCGGCCATCGTTCCTTGATCCTGATCCTGGGCTCCTCCTCTTCTTTTGTCCTCCAACTGCTTTGCGTTAATTCAACTTTGGCTTGAGGAAAGGCTAAAGGGTTGGGACAATGGATTTGGCAAATGGGCAAAGTTTCTTTGCTATAATTTTCCTCTTCCAAATGGTACCCCTACCCCTTCTTTTATAGGCTAGAAGGAGCTAGGGTTTTGGACGAACTCTCGGCCATGCATGGTCGGGAGTTTCAGTTAACTGACCCATAGATTTTTTTTCCGTCGGCAACTTTCCTATTTTTGTGTTTTGTTAGGTACACACGGGTTGTAGTAGGCCTGCCAGCATGCACACGCGTGCAGTAATGGGTTAGGGCACGTGGGCCTTGACCCAAGAGGATTTTTAGAGAGGTTGTTCAGCAGATGTTTGGCAATGAAGGGATATGAGTTGGCCTGATGTCAGGTAAGCATGTGTGGTGCAATTTAGGGTTATAACAACTACAACGGTGCCTTTGTTGGTAACCTTCGAGAACCCTGGTCTCGATTTTGCACCAATAAATGGTTTTGTTTTCAAGACCTGAGCTTTAAAGTGAGTTTTTAGAGGATGCCACATCATATTTACAAATATGATGTTGAGAATTGGTGGGAAAGAATATTTGATGCATTCATACAACAAGAAGTTGAGTTGTGGCACAAAAGCTTTAGGGTTGTAAAAAGCATTGTTTTATATTCAGAGCCTGCTAGTGACCAGTACGAGATCTTTTGGATTAGATTCCATGAATAAGTATTTTAGTCGTCATATCGACTACAAGAAGCCACAGAATTCAAAGATTGAGTTAAAAATAGGTATAATTGGATAGTGGAAATCCTAGCCACTCTGCATCATCTAGATCATCATATTTCTCATGTCGTGGATTTCTGGGTGCAGATCTTTCTGGAGGGTTGTGTTATTGAGTTTGTTGCAGAGAATCATCAAGCCTTATCAAAGTCTGAAGCAATATTTAAAGACCGAGCTAAAGGAAGACTATTGCAGGAAATCCCTCTGTGGATCAAGGTTTTATTAGTAGAAGAAGGGATGTTTCTTGTTCCTTTAGATGATCTGGAAGCGTAAACCCCCACGCTTGGGGGAGGGTAATTTATGAAAGTGTTCATGAGTTAGGTCAAGGAAAATTTTATGCGAGATTTGGGGGTTGTCAAAAGAAAAGTGCAAGGGTCGAACAGGCTCAGAGGAAGGTTGTTATTCTTGAGAATAGGTGGTGAAAAAAAATTAAAAAGGTGATGAATAGGTATGATCAGTTGTGGAAGGAGATCGACTTTGAGAGTAGTCATAAAAAGGAGTTAGAAGTGTTGCAGGATTTTCAAAGACAAGGAAGTTTAGCAAGCTGATGGTTGAAGGAGAGATTTGGTGAAAAAGGTGAAGGTTCTGAAGGAAGAAAACAAGAGGAAGGAATCTTAGAAGAGACGGATGAAGGAGTAAGGAAAGATGCCATCACTGAAGAAGAATACTTAGTCAGAACCCCTGAGGAAGTTGTGGGAGAATTAGAACCTGCAACACCAGAATATGTCTGATTGCTTCGCGGGATAAATGCAGCATTGCAAATGAAAGACACCCCCCAAATCAAATAATTTTGTTCTGAAGGTAAAGGAACCAACCCTAAATCAACCAGCCCCCCAGAGCCATCTACAAATTTAGTAATTTCTATAACAAACCCTTCTACAAATTATGTTATTCCTAACCCTTCGAGTTCAACAAGTTAGAATAGTAGTAATAGTGGAATTCTAACAAGTTTTTCAATCTTATTACAACCAGGACCTTCGAGGTTCATTTTAGTGGGGTTTCCAAATCCCTCGATGGAAAATCAACATGCAAGATCCCTCACTCGATACCCTGAATTTTGGGATAAAGGGAATGAGGATGTGGAGCAACACTAGTTTCTATGCAATCCATATGGAGGTCTCGTGGAACTCTAGATGCAAACAAGTTAGTTGAGTTTTAGACTACCCTAAGAGGTCAGGATATTGAATGGTACATGACGACAATTGAGCCAAGGGATCGGGGGCAAGCATTTACGCTCACTCAGGTGAAGCAGGTATTTATAGTGGAATTCTAGTTACCTCGGTCAGAAGAACAAGCACTCTCTGAGTTGTGGGAGATAAAGCAAAGAGATAGTGAGTCCGCTTGGCAATACAAGCAGAGATTTAAGTATGCGATGGGGAAATTAGCAAACCCTATCCATGAGGATCATTAGAGAGAATGGTTTATTCATGGGTTGTTACCTTTAACTTGTATCCCTTTAACTCAACAAAGTATAACTACTTTAGGTGAAGCATTGGAGTAAGCCATGAAGATCAAAGCTATGACAGGTTACCCAAAGAACTTAAGGATCGTGAGGCCTCTCGAAGATGTTAATATTGCGCAATTGCAAGGCCAAATATTTGCATTAACTAAGAAAATTCAAGAGTTGACCCTTCCCAAAGTAGGTCGATCGCAAGTCTGGTGTATAGGGTGTTACACGAAAGGTCATGTAGAAAATGAATGTCCAAGATTGAGGGGAATAGGTTCCTATAATATGGCTCCTCCACCCTTGGGGACATAGGGAGGGGTTGTGCAAGTTGTTGCTACAACACCATTTCATGGGCTTGTTCAATACCATGCCTTTTCGAACAATCAAGGAGGTCAGAGTGTGAGTATTTTGAGATCTATATAATTCATGGGCATTCTCCCAAGCATTGTCCTATTTTACAAAAGTATACACCCACTCTAAACACCATGTATTGTGAGTTTGGAGGTTCACCCTCTCATAAAACCAATTAATGTAGATCTTTGGATGAACTTGCAAACATATTGGATCAGTCTGTATTCAAGGTTAATGAAGAACCTCAAGGACCCAGAAGGAGTCACGGAGGTGGAGGCAGATATTGTGGTGGACGAACTAGCAGAAGAGGACTAGTTCATTTCTACAATTGTAATGAGCATGGACACTTGGAAAGAGAGTGTCCCCTTCCAAGAAGAACACGGTGTGCACATTACAAGAATAATACTCATGCTACTGAAGGTTGTCCGGACCTGATTGCTAAATGGGAAGATTGTGCTAGACGGAGAGGAGAAAATTTGATAAATTATGAACCCAGAGCCATGGTTGAAAGAGTTGGGCCTAATATTAATATCATCATCAGAGGAGGAGCCAAGGCCGGTGTGGATGTAGAAATCCTACATCAAATACAAATTCAAAAGGTTGTACCAGAAAATACCAAGTATGATATTCTAAGGTAGAAAGAATTCTTTAAGAATGTTTTGGAAATGTTCATATAGATGCCTAGTGATCCGGATTATTTTCAGAACGAAATGAAAGCAAAGATATTCCAATGAAATACTCATGAAAATTGCCAAAAACAAAGAAATACAGAAATATTTGATTTCTATTACTGGAAGAATTGTAAAGAGACTGTAAAAATACAGAGTGCAAGACTCATTAGAATGGTTGCAGCTTTATCTCTGAGAAGAGATGTGACGGCTATGCTGATTCGCAAGAAGATGATTACAATGAGGCTTTGAAGGCATTTTTATGATAAACATGAATTCCAAAACCCTGGACATCCAAAAACCTAACCCTAGGAGATGAAACGCCAAAAGTCATGTGGGCCCCGTTTGGGTAAGTTAGTACATTAACTTCTTGAAGTCATAACTTTTGCATACGATCTTCGTTTTAGGTGCGTGATAGCCCATTGGAAAGGTATTTTTGAGAACTACGTATTATGTCGTCAAACTTTAACTCTGTCTATAGTTTGACTATGACACACCAAAAAAACATTATTTAGGGCCCCAAAATGGCCCTGGAAGTACAGAAAGATGTGCTGACATGAAAACTTCCAAAATAAGCCAGTTGGATTAGGTGGGCAGCGACTAGTCTCCACCTGGAACATGTGTAGGGCTTCAGATAGCCCCAGAAGTGTAGAACCCACAATTACAAAGAAGTACGAAAGACTGTGTTGAACTAAAAACTGACAAGAGGAGAAAGTTGGAATAGGTGGGTGGCCACCAATATCCACCTAGATCAATCCTCCCCCATTAGGAGGCAATGGTCTCCAATGCGTTGAGTGCCCAGGGAAGAGAGGAAAGTGTTTTATGAATCTAAATCTTGGTNCAGGTAAGCATGTGTGGTGCAATTTAGGGTTATAACAACTACAACGGTGCCTTTGTTGGTAACCTTCGAGAACCCTGGTCTCGATTTTGCACCAATAAATGGTTTTGTTTTCAAGACCTGAGCTTTAAAGTGAGTTTTTAGAGGATGCCACATCATATTTACAAATATGATGTTGAGAATTGGTGGGAAAGAATATTTGATGCATTCATACAACAAGAAGTTGAGTTGTGGCACAAAAGCTTTAGGGTTGTAAAAAGCATTGTTTTATATTCAGAGCCTGCTAGTGACCAGTACGAGATCTTTTGGATTAGATTCCATGAATAAGTATTTTAGTCGTCATATCGACTACAAGAAGCCACAGAATTCAAAGATTGAGTTAAAAATAGGTATAATTGGATAGTGGAAATCCTAGCCACTCTGCATCATCTAGATCATCATATTTCTCATGTCGTGGATTTCTGGGTGCAGATCTTTCTGGAGGGTTGTGTTATTGAGTTTGTTGCAGAGAATCATCAAGCCTTATCAAAGTCTGAAGCAATATTTAAAGACCGAGCTAAAGGAAGACTATTGCAGGAAATCCCTCTGTGGATCAAGGTTTTATTAGTAGAAGAAGGGATGTTTCTTGTTCCTTTAGATGATCTGGAAGCGTAAACCCCCACGCTTGGGGGAGGGTAATTTATGAAAGTGTTCATGAGTTAGGTCAAGGAAAATTTTATGCGAGATTTGGGGGTTGTCAAAAGAAAAGTGCAAGGGTCGAACAGGCTCAGAGGAAGGTTGTTATTCTTGAGAATAGGTGGTGAAAAAAAATTAAAAAGGTGATGAATAGGTATGATCAGTTGTGGAAGGAGATCGACTTTGAGAGTAGTCATAAAAAGGAGTTAGAAGTGTTGCAGGATTTTCAAAGACAAGGAAGTTTAGCAAGCTGATGGTTGAAGGAGAGATTTGGTGAAAAAGGTGAAGGTTCTGAAGGAAGAAAACAAGAGGAAGGAATCTTAGAAGAGACGGATGAAGGAGTAAGGAAAGATGCCATCACTGAAGAAGAATACTTAGTCAGAACCCCTGAGGAAGTTGTGGGAGAATTAGAACCTGCAACACCAGAATATGTCTGATTGCTTCGCGGGATAAATGCAGCATTGCAAATGAAAGACACCCCCCAAATCAAATAATTTTGTTCTGAAGGTAAAGGAACCAACCCTAAATCAACCAGCCCCCCAGAGCCATCTACAAATTTAGTAATTTCTATAACAAACCCTTCTACAAATTATGTTATTCCTAACCCTTCGAGTTCAACAAGTTAGAATAGTAGTAATAGTGGAATTCTAACAAGTTTTTCAATCTTATTACAACCAGGACCTTCGAGGTTCATTTTAGTGGGGTTTCCAAATCCCTCGATGGAAAATCAACATGCAAGATCCCTCACTCGATACCCTGAATTTTGGGATAAAGGGAATGAGGATGTGGAGCAACACTAGTTTCTATGCAATCCATATGGAGGTCTCGTGGAACTCTAGATGCAAACAAGTTAGTTGAGTTTTAGACTACCCTAAGAGGTCAGGATATTGAATGGTACATGACGACAATTGAGCCAAGGGATCGGGGGCAAGCATTTACGCTCACTCAGGTGAAGCAGGTATTTATAGTGGAATTCTAGTTACCTCGGTCAGAAGAACAAGCACTCTCTGAGTTGTGGGAGATAAAGCAAAGAGATAGTGAGTCCGCTTGGCAATACAAGCAGAGATTTAAGTATGCGATGGGGAAATTAGCAAACCCTATCCATGAGGATCATTAGAGAGAATGGTTTATTCATGGGTTGTTACCTTTAACTTGTATCCCTTTAACTCAACAAAGTATAACTACTTTAGGTGAAGCATTGGAGTAAGCCATGAAGATCAAAGCTATGACAGGTTACCCAAAGAACTTAAGGATCGTGAGGCCTCTCGAAGATGTTAATATTGCGCAATTGCAAGGCCAAATATTTGCATTAACTAAGAAAATTCAAGAGTTGACCCTTCCCAAAGTAGGTCGATCGCAAGTCTGGTGTATAGGGTGTTACACGAAAGGTCATGTAGAAAATGAATGTCCAAGATTGAGGGGAATAGGTTCCTATAATATGGCTCCTCCACCCTTGGGGACATAGGGAGGGGTTGTGCAAGTTGTTGCTACAACACCATTTCATGGGCTTGTTCAATACCATGCATTTTCGAACAATCAAGGAGGTCAGAGTGTGAGTATTTTGAGATCTATATAATTCATGGGCATTCTCCCAGAAAATTGTTTCAATTTTCTCCGTCTAGCACAATCTTCCCACAATGTATTCAAGGTTAATGAAGAACCTCGAGGACCCAAAAGGAGTCACGGAGGTGGAGGCAGATACTGTGGTGGACGAACTAGCAGAAGAGGACTAGTTCATTTCTACAATTGTAATGAGCATGGACACTTGGAAAGAGAGCGTCCCCTTCCAAGAAGAACACGGTGTGCACATTACAAGAATAATACTCATGCTACTGAAGGTTGTCCGGACCTGATTGCTAAATGGGAAGATTGTGCTAGATGGGGAGGAGAAATTTTGATAAATTATGAACCCAGAGCCATGGCTGAAAGAGTTGGGCCTAATATTAATATCATCATCAGAGGAGGAGCCAAGGCCGGTGTGGATGTAGAAATCCTACATCAAATACAAATTCAAAAGGTTGTACCAGAAAATACCAAGTATGATATTCTAAGGTAGAAAGAATTCTTTAAGAATGTTTTGGAAATGTTCATATAGATGCCTAGTGATCCGGATTATTTTCAGAACGAAATGAAAGCAAAGATATTCCAATGAAATACTCATGAAAATTGCCAAAAACAAAGAAATACAGAAATATTTGATTTCTATTACTGGAAGAATTGTAAAGAGACTGTAAAAATACAGAGTGCAAGACTCATTAGAATGGTTGCAGCTTTATCTCTGAGAAGAGATGTGACGGCTATGCTGATTCGCAAGAAGATGATTACAATGAGGCTTTGAAGGCATTTTTATGATAAACATGAATTCCAAAACCCTGGACATCCAAAAACCTAACCCTAGGAGATGAAACGCCAAAAGTCATGTGGGCCCCGTTTGGGTAAGTTAGTACATTAACTTCTTGAAGTCATAACTTTTGCATACGATCTTCGTTTTAGGTGCGTGATAGCCCATTGGAAAGGTATTTTTGAGAACTACGTATTATGTCGTCAAACTTTAACTCTGTCTATAGTTTGACTATGACACACCAAAAAAACATTATTTAGGGCCCCAAAATGGCCCTGGAAGTACAGAAAGATGTGCTGACATGAAAACTTCCAAAATAAGCCAGTTGGATTAGGTGGGCAGCGACTAGTCTCCACCTGGAACATGTGTAGGGCTTCAGATAGCCCCAGAAGTGTAGAACCCACAATTACAAAGAAGTACGAAAGACTGTGTTGAACTAAAAACTGACAAGAGGAGAAAGTTGGAATAGGTGGGTGGCCACCAATATCCACCTAGATCAATCCTCCCCCATTAGGAGGCAATGGTCTCCAATGCGTTGAGTGCCCAGGGAAGAGAGGAAAGTGTTTTATGAATCTAAATCTTGGTTAGTTGTGTGTCTTGTTGGACAAGTTGTGTTTCTTGGTCTGTGGAATATTGTCACAAACCTATTGCTAGCAGGGTTGAATGTGTTCCACCAACCTGTTGTCTCTGGGTTTGACGGGGCCTGTTGTAGGCACCATTGTAAGTGAAGAAA
>JZKD02S1331368.1:0-11745 GCA_000966675.3 Picea glauca | reverse complement strand
AATGTTAAAAGGAAGTGACATAAAGGGTATAAATACATCTCATTAAACATTCATTTTTCAACACACACAAGTTTGTTAATGAACAAGGAGATATAAGTCAAATTTCAGAGGAAATCAGAAGTAAAGAAGGCTAGATTTCAAGGGAGGATGAAGTATTTTGGTGATGTGTTCTAAGTATCAACAATTGGTATTAGAGCAGGTTGCCTTCAGAACAGTTTAACCACTGGAAGGAAAATCCCGAGCATAGATGGATGACCATGAGCACATTTCAAATGGGATTCAACGATTTGATGGAAGCACTTATGCATATTGGAGTGATAGAGTGAAAACTTACCTAACAACTTTGGGATTAGACATTTGGTACTCAGTTGTAAATGGCTATGTAATCCCAAATAATGCTCCAACCGATCCAAATGAGAAGAAGCTTATGAGTTGTAATTCAAAAGAAATACATGTTATTCTAGGAGCGTTGGCACCAACCATTGCTATAAAAGTGATGGGTTGCAACATTGCTAAAGAGGTATGGGACAAACTCAAGAGTATCTATGAAGGTGATCCAAAAGTTAAGTAGGTCAAGATTCAACGACATAGAGAAGAATTTGAAAATTTGAAGATGGATGAAACGGAAGATATTGCAACCTATTTTCTTAGAGTTGATGAAGTTGTTAATGCTATCAGAGGATTAGGTGAATATCTCAATGAATCCTTGGTTTTACAAAAAGTGTTGTGATCACTTCCCTTGAAGTATGATGCTAAGGTCTCTGTCATTGAAAAAACTAGGGACTTGAACAAAATGGAAATGGATGAATTACATGGGTCTCTTATAACATATGAAATGAGAACAGGTACAGAAAGTTACCATCTAAACAATGAAGCATCATTTGAAGCCATAAAGAAGACAAAAGACAAGGATTATGACCTTGATGAAGAAATAGCAAATTTCATAAGAAGGTTCCAGAAGGGAAATAGAAGATACAAAGGTAAGTCTCCTCTCAAATGATTTAATTGTGGTAGAATAGGACATATTGTTGAAAACTGCTACTATAAAAAGAGAAGTCTCAACAATAAAAAGAGCTTCTACTCCAAGGATGATGACATCTCCTTAAATGAGGGTGATGAAGAAGATAATGATGGAGAAGAATTCCTCTTCATATCCCAAGAAAACCAGGATGATGATCACAACAGTTCTAAATAAGAAGAAATAATTTCTGAAGAAGATTCAGATGAAGAAACCAACCTTGATTCCTTTTGGGGATACAAAGACAACGTAGAGAGTGAACAAGAAGATGAGAATATTGAAAAGTTGAAGCATGTTGAAACTGAAAATAACAAGATTAGAAACACAAACATAATACTAAAAGGTGAATTGAGTAGTTGTGAAGAAGATAATTACAGGCTTGAAAAGACCATTGGTAGCTTGAAGGAACAATTAGAAGATCACGAGAAATTGATAGCAGAATTGGATCAAACAAAAGGGGAGCTACTATAGATAATAGAAAAGTTGAAGAAGTTTGAAAAAAACACTAAAAAATTAGATGAGATCCTTAACAGTTAAAGATATCCAAATGACAAGACAAGACTAGGATATAATGACAATTTGAAGACAAAAAAACAAGAGAAGGAAGATGAAAAGGATGAAACCAACACTCTAGAGCAAGTTGCACAACAATATAGAGGACTAGAATTCAGAAGGAATGAGACATCAAGAAGATTCTCTGCCATCAGGTATGAAAGCAATCATTATGAAGGAAACTACAGAAGAATAAATCATGAACCCAGATAGACTACACCCCAAAGAAGATCACTTACTCCCATGTATCAAAATTTCTTTCCTGGACATTGTTATGCTTGTGGAAATTTTGGACACAAGGCAATCAATTGAAGAATCAATGAAAGGAATAACTATGCAAGCTACATGAATGGTGAAAATAATAGATATGGAAATGTTCGTAGACCTGTCAACAAAAATTATAATCCATTTGACCCATTAATGGATCAAAATATTGGATGTTACAAGTGCAATAATCTTGGTCACAAAGCACAAGATTGTAGAGAGATGAAGGAAGATAATCGTATGCCATATGTCCCTATACTAACTACAACATGGAAAAGGAAAGAAATTCCACACAATGAAAAATGTCAAATAACATTGGTCGCTAAAGAATTCAAAGAAGAAGATGAATGGTTCATAAACAGTGGGTGCTCATCTCATATGACTGGAGATCAAAGAAAAATTGTCAGTTTGAAGAAAAAGGGTGGAAATGTTGCATTTGGAGATGACTCATCTACCAAAATACTTGGAAAAGGAACCGTAAAGCTTGGAAGTGAAAATGTAAAAGCAGGAAAAGTCCTATTGGTTGAATAACTAAAGCATAATCTCCTCAGTGTCAGCGAAATATGTGATCAAGGATACACTCTCATGTTTGACTCCCGAAAATGTAAAATCAGAGAAAATAACTTAGGAAGATTAGTTGCAAATGAAACAAGAAGATCGAACAACATATACATCCTAGACATGAAGAAGAGAGAGAAGACATAAGCCACACAAAAGGATTCAAAGGAAGAAAAAGTTCCAAAGATCAAAAATAAGGATGAAGTATTATTGAGTGCCACATCTTCAGGGGGAGAAACCCAAAGAAGAAGGTCACCTTATGCCATTGAACTCAGGGGGAGTAACCCCACCCTTTTCCGTTGATGTCAAAAGGGGAGAGAAATTGGGATCATGATGATAGGGGGAGCATGAGTGTTTCCATCAATGACAAAGGGGGAGATTGTTGGAAGATTGGTTGTTGTCATTGATGTCAACCCTAGTCATTGGTTTTGGACCGCAATATTGATGAAGGTATTTGGACATGAAGGATAGTGCACATGAAAATACAACACCCATGGATGGATAGTATACATCATTTTTTTCCAATGGTAGGTGGCATGTCACGTGGATCCTCATGGTTGGAGAGAAATGAATTTTTGAAGATGAAAAAGTGAATTGAAGAAGGAAATACATGTCAGCCTTGAAGATAATTAAAGAAAGAATTACAAAATAAGAAAGTGTCAGGTTGGCCCTAATGTTAAAAGGAAGTGACATAAAGGGTATAAATACATCTCATTAAACATTCATTTTTCAACACACACAAGTTTGTTAATGAAAAAGGAGATATAAGTTAAATTTTAGAGGAAATTTGAAGTAAAGAAGGCCAGATTTCAAGAGAGGATGAAGTATTTTGGTGATGTGTTCTAAGTATCAACAAAACCTACAACTTTAGAGGACAAATTTCCTGATGCATAGTTATTTTCAGTCCAAGTAGCTGATGAATATTTTGCTAACATCATTGAATAGTTGAGTACATGGAATGCGCCACAAGAATTCAACACTACGCAGGAGAAAAATCTGGTAGTCAGAGCTGCAGACTATCAATTGATTGCAGGACACTTATACAAGATGGGCACAAACAACATCTTGAGAATATGCGTACTAGAACATGAAAGGCCTAGAATTTTAGCAGAGGATCACGAGGGAATAGTTGGAGCACATTACACAAGAAAATATACCGCACAGAAGGTATTATGCATAGGACTATGGTGGTTGACCATTCACATAGATGCAAAGGAATACTTCCAAAGATGTGATGTATGTTAGAGGGTTGGAAAACCTAATAGATGGGATGATATGCACCTAAGACCACAAGTAACCTTGCAAGTATTCAACAAATGGGAAATAGACTTTGTGGGACCAATTAACCCACCAATAAAAGGTCAAGAGCAAGGTATATCATTACTGCAAAAACATACTTAACGAGATGGGAAGAGGCAACACCAGTAAAACATTGTATCATAGAGACAACAACACACTTCCTATTTGAGCAAGTGATCACTAGATTTGGATGCCCAAGGTTTTTGATGAGTGACCAAGGCACCCACTTCATCAATAGTACTATCAAGGCTATGACTGCGGAGCTTGAAGTCTATCATCAAAAGAGTACACCATATCACGCTCAAGAAAATGGAACTGTGGAAGCCTTTAATAAGATCCTAGAGAATGCTTTGACAAATTTCTGCAACGTCAATAGGGATGATTGGGATTTTAAGATACCAACAATATTATGGGCATGAGGGAATGAGGGACTGCAGGTTGTCAGTTTGAGTGGCACCTATGACAAAGTCTTTCCTGTTGTTTGAGATACATCAGCCTGGTTAGGAATCCCTTTACCCGGGTGGAGTTTAGTCCCAGCTTGGGGGTAACCCACTACTAAGAGTGATGAGCAATGTGGTCTAAGGCTGGGTAATTCATGGAAGGTCTGCATGAAGTGGGTGATATTCTTACTAAGAAAAGTGTCAATTGTTTGTTAAATTACATGTTGCATTATTATTATGTGTTTATTTTATAGATTTTTCCTGTGTGTGGTTTATACCTGTCTTTATATTTGTGATTATTGCATGTTTATGCTGCATGTATATGTTACTGTTATTTCCGTATGAATTTGTGCATTTACAAAGTGTATTTATCTATTTTTAAGTTATATATATATATATATATATATATATATATATATATATATATATATATATATATATAAAGTTCTGCAAGAGTTATGTGTGTATATGTTTTAATTGCATGTAGTTCGAAAAAATTATGTGGCATAGCTCAGTTGGATGTTGGGTATGTCACAGTATGGTATCAGAGAATGAAAGCATTTTCTGGAGTAGCATGGCCCGACCTGGGTGGCCGAGGATGTTACAACATGGCAACATGATTGCCAAATCCTTTGCTGACAGGAGGAATATAGTGTGAGATCTTTAAGACACAGGGGCATGATCCATATCATTGTCCAATGATGCAAAAATACCAAGCAATGCTTAAGAGTTCATATTGCAACTTTTGCAAGTTAGTAGGCCATGATTACAAAGATTGCAGGAAAATGGAGTTGATGAGGGAAAGAACATTAGACACCTATTGTGACACACTTAATAGGTGCAATCATGAAACTGATGGTATTTTGACTCAACGTGTATAAAAAGAAGAAAATATAAAAACACTGTTAAGTCCACAATGTAATATCTACAAGTTCAATGAAGTTCAATCTTTCTGAATATGTCAAAATCAATGAGAAGTAACCAAAAGTGAAAATGCCATAAGTAAAATGCAGGAAAGAAAGCATTTTTGTATTTTCGATATAATGAAAAGAAAATGCAAGGACTGAATAAAAACCTCATAGACAATCCCCACTGCAAGAAAAAAAAGACAATCCAAGGAGTATACCAAGAAGCAACTACCTGGACTAGTATGAAAAGACAACAAATGGGAAAAATGACAAGAAAGGAGTTCGCCCAAAAATTCAACAATAAAATAGATTCCTATCACTCTGTAGGAACTTAATAGTCAGAATAGGGACCCAAGAAGTCTCAGCAACTAGTAAAACTCACCGAACAAACACCAAACTCAGCCAAAAAGACTTGAGAGATTATATGCGCGACTATTCGGGGAACAAACACGTATATATATTCCCTAAAGACAAATAGCTCACATATGTACATGGATGTCAATGAAAACCCCGTATGCCAAAAAAAGACACTTCCAGGGAAAGGGTTAAGCCAAGAAACTTGGATTAAAGGAAAAACACATGCTTTCAAGCAATAGGAGACATGGAAACTCAAGAAAACAAAAAGAAAATCAACGAGAAAAAACACCCAATACCCCAAAAAGGAGACCTCCCTAGTGGAGTCGCCAATTTTGTTATGAGGAAAATATCTCTATGGCTAGGGTCAAACCACAACAGTCGGAATGACACCCAGAAATCAACTCTAATCTCAAATATGTTATATAAATGAAATGCTAACAAGAGAAGGCTTGAAGCCTACCTCGTCTGGATGTTCTAAGAATACCATTGTTGAGCACATGACCCAAAGCTTTATACCTACAACTTGTCCTCAACAACTAAGATACAAAAGAATGTGGTGATGATATATAATGTTATCATATAAATTAGTATAACCCATTAACATACATAAAAAATATGCCCATGGAAAGTAATTCAAATATTTTCAAGATATCAATTGGATGAGAAAAGAGTATTTATATTAATGTGATCAATAGAAGTACATAGGTGACAAACTTCTGTAATGGCACATATCATAATCGAGAAACTAATTCCCTCTAGCTGGGCCTCCACCACTTCAATCCTCCGAAAATACAAGCTCACAAGTAGGAGTCAATAAAGTTCTCCATCACAAGGTAGGAAGAGTTTGGGGGGATGAACACAAGAAGTTCATACTTTCAAGGACAAAGGGTTGCAGACTCAATATGAAGTGAAATTTCTCTAGAGTATCTTTTCTCTCAATCTTGAATTGTCTATTTTTTCCTCAAGGATTGGATATGGCTCAATCTATAGCTTCCAAATGGAATTGAAGGGTCAAATCAAAGAATTTCTAGTATATGGAAGGTCAAGGATCATGGATCACATGACATGGCATGGAAACTCAACATATTTTTTTTTATTTTTGAGAACCAAACCTGATGTACGTAGGATATAGTGGAGAAACTTGCGTATACACGAGTAGTCTAACTGGTAGGTCATGCATATGTACAAAAATATGTATTTTTAGCTTTGGAGTGAACAAAGAGGGGAACTTAAGTCTATGGAGGGAAATGGAAGGCCATCAAAGAAAGATGCATGGAGTGAGGTAAAATTTGTTATAACACTACATTCTTTTGTTCCATGATATTTTCCAACAATATTTCTATTTTTTGTTTAATATAATAGATCTGGTACCTTACAGCCTAGAGGGAGTTGGGTAATGCATTATGCCAGTTTCTCTATTGATCAATTACAATTCATTTAAGAATGCATATCAGATTCTAATTTGTATATTCAGCTAGGACATTGCCCGGAGAATAATAATTTCGATGCATATTTTAAATTGATCCCTTTATATAAAGAAAGATCAACCAATTTCAATGATGAAAAATACATTTTTTTTATCAAACACAAGAGAATTAGGCACTCCAAACCTGGTTATGATGTGTTCTTCAAGAAAGTGCATTACCACTTCATCATTTACTTTTGTTAGTGGTACTACTTCAGTCCAACATGTAAAATAATCAGTGGCAATTAGAATATACTTTTGTTGTTTGGATGACTGAGGATTGATCTCACCAATTATGTCCATCCCCCATTGTTTCAAGGGATCTTCAACAACAATAAGTTGAAGTAAAACAACTTCCATGTGCTCTCTTCCAGTTGAATTTTGGAAAATTTCACAGCTACGAGAGTAAGCATGAGCGTCCTTGAATAATGTTGGCTACTAGTACCCAACTCCTAATATCTTCTGGGTTGTTGTGTCTCCTGAAATATTACCTCTAGTTGGTCCATCATGCATGTCTTTGAGAACTTTGTTAGTTGTTAGCATATGGCTTACCTTTACCAATCACTAAGTCTAAATTGTCACCTATATTTGAATTATTCATTTATGATATTAGTAATATATCCTCAAGTGATGACTAATGAGTTAGTTAAGATTGCCTAGCCTAGTCATCATGCATGATTTTAGGATCTAGAGAAAATCTCTCTATGAGGTGGAATCACCCATTGTACTATAAATATGTAACATTGGAGTGAATACATTATGTGTTGGCTAGTGAGCCTTTTCCGCGATGTTTTTATTGTTGTTTATGTTTTATCAATTAGTATCAGATCATTATAGTTCTTAGGGCCTGATTTTTTCATAGTAGTTTTCCAGCTGCTCACAACAAAAATTTGCAAATATACATTCATTTATTTGGTCGAGAAAAACTTGATCTAGGATCAACGCATTCTTTTTCTCATCCTTAGTGAGACTGTCACAACAATGCATAAACAGAGCTTGGAGATGCATGTTTGGTGAAGAAGAGACATCACTTCTACTAATTGGTATGTCAATTATTTAAAAAATTATGAAGGAAAAGAATTTTGAAGCTTATGCATCGATGTTCATTATACAGATCTATTGTTAAATTCAGATTTTAGATATGTGATATTGTTACTAGTTTGTGGCTCTCCATGTATCCAAATTTTCATCGTATACTTGAAGGATGTTCCTTTTCCCATTGCCTTTCTATCCTTTTGTGTCCACTGTTACAATGATTTGAGTAAAATATAGACAATCCTCTTTCCTTTTGTGTTGATTCGTATGTTCCTTATGAACTATTGTAGTATGTTCATCAAAAGCAGTGAAATTGCATCAATAGCATTCTTCCCAATACTTGTTTCCAACACTAGTTTCGAGAATTCTAGTGTGAATTCTTTTGGTCCATAAATTGAAGATTGAATATACATTTCTCCTCTCATCAAAATACAAAGAGCAAGACCTCAAACAAAATTGTAAAATTTCCTACAGATCATAGTGCCAATAACAAATGATATGCTATGTCCATTCTTGCAACCCAACCTAGTTGCCTTTTCCTCGATTCAATGGACTTTAAAAAAAAAAGGAGTATGAAAATCGATATATTCAGTGATCCAATTAGCAATCCGATCCATCCATTGATTCTATCCAGCAAGAGATCCACCATTCGATCTGTGATTTAACAACACTAATTGACTCTTTCAAATGTTTTCTCTACCTTCTTCACATGATTAACAATAGAGACAACATAGACATCAACTTTGCCTTCTTCACATGAAATCTCCTTCTCAATTGGTGAACAGAGGCAACGATCTGCTATGGGATTGTTGTTGCTGATATGAATATCATGATTTAGAGAGAGTTGAACCAAGGCGCCCTCCTCACGGATCTATAGACACCTTTGTCCAACAAAAATGGATCTATAGACACAAAAACATTGCCAGATCCAAAGTTTGTGTCACCAAAACACTACTAGCAAGCACAACAGTAGCTCATGGACAGATAATGCAAAGAAAGATTGCCCTCATTTTTGCATGATGATCATTTGAAACCTGCAGGAAAATACCTGTTGCGTGGAGATCAACCTGCACACGCGCCCTCATTCAAATCAACAAGGAGAATCAGTGTTTTGGTCTCCATCCTTGCCAACATTGTGGCAAGCATAACCATTCTTTAGACAGATGTTCAACACTAAAGAAACCTGGAAAAATGAATATTCACTATGAGTGGATTGATCCTTGGAAATGGTAATCAACAACCAAGTGATTATATAAGTCTTACCGTAGAATTCAATCTCAAGTAAAGAACAATCTTGTATCAAATAACATTTGTGTACCATATATAAGTGCTCCCCTTATAGTGTAGCTTTCGAGCATGGCCCTCACGGGATGAGATAACATGTGGTTTTTCTGCATGCCCACTTTTGTGTTGTACTCAAAATGAAACAAGTACGGTACTCTCTTGAGACTAGAAGGGGGGAGTACAATGATGTCACTCTCATGCACCTTAAGGGGGGGGAGTTCAAAATTCCAGTGAATATGGTTCATGAAACCACTTATGGTCTCTCCTTTCAGCTGACAAAGGGGGGAATTGATGATGGAATTGAAGATGGTTGTCAGACATAAAGTTTCGACAACAACAAACATCAAGTATGCTAGATGGGCATGAAATTTGCCAAATGGGAAACTGTCGTCTATAGATGACAGACTTTGATAGAATTATGGTTCAATAAGTTTAAGTTGAATCATATAGATTTTTATTTTGAGAGAAATGATGTGAACATTTGGTTCACATAGATGGTCATTCGAACTAGCAGAGGACAAGAGGATCCTTCTGCATTGCAGCTTGGCATTTGATTGAGTTGTCAGGCATTTTTTAAGGACGTGTCAGACTAGAAGCTGATTCACTTCTCTTGGTTCACTCTCATCAGATTGGAGTTTACATTAAGTGAACAAATTTCATGCATCCTGGCTCACATGATTACATAGTGAGATCTTCCAGAGATGGCAGGCTTTGATAGGATTATGGCTCAATGACTTGCAATTGAATCATACACATGATACATTAGGATGTTGTTGGACACCTAAAAGTGTCAAGATTGGTTAGTGGTTATCCAAAAACCATCAGATACATGGTATCAATTGGTCAGTGGTTATCCCAAACCACAAATTCAGAGAGCACTTCAGTGATGCAATGATATTAGAGTGGTGATACTACATGTTCACCAATTAGCAAAAGACATCAAATTCTTCTAGCTAAAATACTTGGCAAAATGATCAAATTGTCAAGCAATCAAGAAATGTTCAGATATTGCAGCTATTCACTTCCATATCTCAACTCTCTTCTAGTTCATTTCAAATGAACATGTTCAACATCCAGATTGGTGGTTTTTCGGGCAGTTCTTCATTGAGGCTCAGCTCAGGAGTTTCAATATGAAGACTTGGAATTGATGTCAGTTTATGCTTTATTGTTAGTATTATTGATCGAACTTGTGATTGAGCGGGGGATTGTTAGCCTATGGATTACCTTTACCAATCACTAAGTCTAAATTGTCACCTATATTTGTATTATTCATTTAGGATATTCGTAATATATCCTCAAGTGATGACTAATGAGTTAGTTAAGATTTCCTAGCCTAGTCATCATGCATGATTTTAGGATCTAGAGAAAATCTCTCTATGAGGTGGCATCACCCATTGTACTATAAATATGTAACATTGGAGTGAATAATTGAGTGTTGGCTTATGAGCCTTTTCTGCCAAACAAAAAAAAAATTGAGCAACAAGGAGATTGTTGCTGCAAAACTCATTGCCATCCTTCAGGATGCTCACGCGCGAAAGAAGAGAAACTTGTGCTGAAGGAGAGATCGTGTCCATGCTGAATGTATTCGAGGTGGATTCGAGCCCGGTCTCCACATGATAGCTGCTGACGTAGAACCTGTCCTTACTGTGCATGGTCTATGTGAGGATCGTTGTTAGGATAGTGAGGAGGTGAATCACTTGGTGTTCAGAGCCAAGGAGATCGTGAGTCAAGATCTGTGGAGGCATGCAGAGAATGAAAGCCACCGCACATGTGAGGAGGAGAACCTCAAGTGATGTTTGGTATCCGATGTATCATCATTTAATATGGATCGATCTCAAAGAATACAAAGAAGTAACGCCATGAGTCTAAGCCCAACTCAGATTGACCCCACATATTTGTTGGAAGAGAAATCACAGGTATTAAATCACATGGATCAATGGGAAAATCACATGGAACGGTGAGAAACTCATATATTGTACCAACATTAGCTCTTAATTGTTGTAGCCTGATCATAGTATAAACTATTGGCCACCCCTCCATACTCTGTGGGTTTATCAAATCCACCAGTCAACAAATCCATGGGCAATTGTGAATGAGCTACGACTCAATCTAGTGACTTGACACTTGCATTTTTGGCTTAGCACCATTCCAATACCGGTTGCCATGAATATGATTGGAAGGTCGAGGGTGCTAATGTGGGTTTTGATTGAATATGGGCTGAGTACGTTGCTGAGTTTTGTGTAAAGTAGAGGCGCACACTTGTGGAAAGTGCACATGTCAGCTGCAAAATAAAAAACAAGGGAATTTTATTCTTTTGTTTTGGATTGATTGACAAGTTTTCCATACAACATGGGAAAATATGAAAACACTCTTAGATTTGTGTTAAAAATAAAGTTTCAAACTATTAAGAGAAGGTAAAAGTTGTAGAATGTGGGCAATTTTGTGTTTTGCTTACCCATGATATTTAATTAAGTCATCACGAAGACTTGAGAATTAGTCATGGATTATTTAATGGCATAAATTTTCATATCAAACTCTTGTAAAGGAGGACAAAAGAAGCTTGAT
>JZKD02S1331357.1:0-11745 GCA_000966675.3 Picea glauca | reverse complement strand
CTTGAAGAGGGAGGCATGCACACTAGAAGGACAGTGAGATGATGGAGTACACACGCTAAATAGGAAATTAAGTGCATGGGATGAAAGAGATGTGAGAGAGAGGAGTAAAACTTCAGTTAACTTCATCCATGCCAACTAGCAACATACACCATGTGCCAACTCATCCGCACTGAATGCATGTACCTTGATGTCCTCATACATGTGCCATGATTGACTAACCCATGCATGCGTCTTTGTTTTGCCACTTGTCACACTCTAACACTGCCACATGTCGTAACCTACAACTGCCACATGTCATCTTGCATGGTGACCATACCTGCTAATAATAGCACTTCTAAAAATAGCAGTCCGCCTAAAAATATGAAAAGACAAAAAACGTCGTGAACTACTAGGAGAACCCTGCCAAATATAGTATTCCTAAAAATAGGCACTATTAAAAATAGAATCTCGTCTCATGTCAATGAAAATGGGCTCATCGGATTTGATTATTTCCAAGGACTTCAATATGTGCTCGGAATCATTATCTAAACCTTGGAACTCCAACTGTTAAAAACAGTAAGTGCTTGCATGTCGTCCAGAAAAGGCTCACTAGAATCGTGAGCTCGCAAGGACTATGAATATATGATCAAAATTGCTATGCATACCTCTATCTAATCCATGAAGACCTCTCTCTAATCCATGAAAACTTGTGCTAACTTTGTCTCTGAAGCAAGAAACACCACTAAACCAATCCTATACCTGACCTCATACGGGAATCAACCCTGACTCACACAAATCTATCTCTAGGAAAACTGTTTAAATGCCAGCCAAATAAGACATGTTGGTTCTTAACCCTCAGGATTTGCAAGTGATAAAATCCAAGGGTTAACAATGGCGACTCAAGGGGACGGGATCCCCTTGCGGGATGTCAAGAACCTGCGAATCTCTATGTCTAGAACCATAAATAATACCCTGTGAGAAACATGGAGAAACATGCATGTAGACCCCTATTCTTATATGTAGAAGATAAATGCCCTGCAAGATGAACTGTGATCCCAAATGCCTATCCGGTGGGCAATGGAGTCAAAAATACATATGGTCCTCCCAATGACCAGTGGAAAAAGGGGTCTCATCCAAATCTGCTAACTGCTACCACCTACTCATGTACACTCTTCTTCGTGGAAAATGTGTTGAAGTCGACACATGGGAGAGAGTCACCTAGTGAGATGTCAATAACGTAAACACCTGTCAGGCGCGAAGGATCCTACTAATAAGGCTAATGGGCCCTAAGGTACGAGCACAACCTACCAATGTGAAAGATGTATCGGAGTCGAACACTGACAAGGATCATTTGATCAAATCCTAATGATAATCATCCTTGTCGAATGCGAAATGACCGCCAATGAGGCTAACGGCCATCAAGGTGCTCCACTTCTGGATCACCCCTAGATGATGTGTCGGATTCGATGCAGGATGACCTGCTGAAAGGAAAAGCAATGATGGAAGTCTTTCCCCTCAGCGTGAAGTAAAAAATCAAGAAGATATAGAATGTATGGTACCATGTCCCTATTGTTGGATGAGGGGGACGACCGACTCATAGCAGACGACTCAATGGAACGCAATGAAGAGATAAAACATATGATGACTCAAGACTCTCCTATGTCTCTTCAACTCTACCCTTCCTAATGAACTCAAATGCTTTGGAATATCAACAAATTGACCCTCATCCAGCCTCACTCTAGATATAAGACAACACAAAGACCCAACAAACATACGATAAGACACTCAAAACTTTGACCCAAGATTTTAAAAAGTGAACAACAATTATTAGAAAACTAAGAACAACCTCATGTGAGGCGCTAACTACACCACAAAACATGACCACATGCAGATGAAACAAGGAAAAAATCAGAAACTCTTACCCTAGAACTAAAAGCGAATAAAAAGAAAAAAAGTCTAGAAAACAAAGTAGTTAACTTGTTGTCCTAAAGCATAAAAATCAGAAGTATTTAAATTTGAAAAGGATAACACAGAAATAAAATAAAAAATCTGCCACTTAATAGCAAATTTAAAGGACGATTACTACTTGTTATCGCACAGTTTGTAGTTAGGATAATGGATGGATGAAAAGAGGTCAAACTGGCGTAATTGAACCAATCCCACCCATTGTCACCTCGATGGGAAGGTTCTTTCTAATTAGGGAGGTAAAGCCCAGGGGAGACATCCCTGGTGACCTGGGGTTTTGAGAAGGCAAAAGGGCTTAGAAGGCTAAGTGATAATATTCCCCCTCACAAGTCACCACCTGATCAGAAAGTCCTGCCTTATAGCCAATAAAGGTAACCAGAAGTAATAACCAATAAGAGTACCTGCCCGAGACAAAGCAACAAGAAACTATATGTGCAAGCTTGCTTGTTGGTTAGTACTTCATATAATCAATGACTTTTTTGATAATAAGCAATTGAGCAATAATATTGACGAAGTAAATCAATGATTACACAATAGCAATGATTACAATATCACTTCTCAATAAATGCTAAAGAAAAACTTGGCATTCAATGTAACAATATCAACACTTTATAAACAATGCCTTAACCAATCATTCAATTTCTTCAAAGATAAAGTAAATGTTGCATATAGGTGTTTATAGCATAGAAAGATGACGGCAACAATATGGTTAGTAGGATTAGTCTAGGATAGGGTTAGTAAGAGTTAGGGTTTGTTCAAAGTATTTGGTTGTTGTGTGATCAAGTTACTCAATGCAAGAGGTCTTGGACCAATGCACTACTAGGGCATAAGGAGTCAAAAGAGGACGCAAGGGCTGAAGGACTAAGTGATGATGGTGAAACTAAAGACAAGAGAGTTAAACTTTGAGGTGTTGTTAAGGCAAAGCCTCAAAGATGAAACCCTAGGGAAGAGAGGCTCACTTTGGTGTAGAAACCCTAGGCCTCAGTGCTCTCTCCTCCTTCTCTAGCTCAATGGAAAAAAACATCTAGCTTAATGATTGAATAAAACTAAGACAAGAGAGTTTGTGAGTGATGTGTTGCTAAAGCAAGGCTTCACTAGGCAAACCTTAGGGAAAATCGGCTCACCAAGGTGTAGAGACCTAGGCCTTGGTGCGTTTTCTCCTTCTTAGCTCAACAAATAAGGAAAAACGGCTAGCTAGAAGAAGATGGATAATGTGTTGCTATGGCAAGGCTCTATCCTCTTCAACAAATCAAATGGCTCAACATCTTGATGGGGACATGAGACAAGGACATTAACTAGTGCTTGTCACCTAGGGTTTGATTCAGCAAAATATAATAACATATGCAAGTAAATGAAACTAAAACCATTCAATTAAGAAGTGTTTGTAGAAATTCACTTACATAAACCAAGAAACCATGTAGCAAAACTCTAGTTGTAACACCTTCCACCAAGAGAAATGCCAAAAATGCCAAGTAAAATCTTCCTTCAACAAGTGCACCTCAATATTTCAGCCAATAACCCTAAGAAGGGTGCAAATTTTAGACCTCACTAATGAGTGAGTTAAATATGATGAAAATATGAAGGCAAAAACCCTCAATATATAGCATACCAATGACCTAAATTACATTTTAGGTCATTAAAAGGTCAACAAGGCCAAAATACCAAAATCATATTGTTTTACATTAAATGTCTTAAATTAAAACCCTAATCAAGCAATAGTGAGATGGCATCCCCTTTCTAGGGTGACGTTAGCCCCTTTTAGGGCAAATGCAGCCTCCTGGAGAAAAAGGTTAGCCCTCCTTGGGCTTCTCCAAGCTACCACACATGCCAAAACTGCCATATCTGCCTCCCAAAACGTCCATACTGCTAGGTGACTTCATGGGCATCCTGGGAGACCTCCTGGGCCTTCCAAGGCCAACGTTCCTGTGGAGAGGCTCAACCCCCCTAGGTACAGGTCTGCTCAGCTGCCTCTGGTGGATTTTTCTGCTCTTCCCTGGTACAAACGCTCTGCCCTGTCTCTGCCCCTTGCTGGGGTCTCAGCATCCATCTAGTGGGCTCTTCAGCCCCATGGAGGTCTGAACTGATCATCTCCCCATGTGTACCTGTCCAACGTGGTACCTATCCGTCGGGCATGATCCTGCACATCAACAGCTATGCCCTCAATGGGCTCACAAGTCACAGGGATCATAGCAATGTCAATCACATCTAATCATCAATATTTATTAAACATGTGCATAAAACCCCTTTACCCCAGTCTAGTGCTCAAAGACATTATACAAGTTTGCAATACAAGTTTGGGGGAAGTGACAGGTCGTCCTATTGGACTAGAGTCTACTGAAAAAGGTTGGTCCTGAAAGGATCAAATCCAAGTCATGCAAGTGGGTGAGGTGGATGGGGATGCCTGGGCAAAAGGTGCAGTGATAGCAGGGATGGCTTACCAGTGGGTGCCTCTGTGGAGGGTGAGCTGCACCTGTCATGGATGCAATGTTTCCAAGCCCATTCATGCCTTTTATCTTCATTCTTTTTCTTCCAAGATACTAGTGAAAGGACACTGCCCTGGCTTGGTGACCAGTGGTGGCAATGTTAGCCACAAGCATTTCACGGAAATGAGAAGGTTGGCTCGTGATGAGACCCCCTTTCTCTTGGCTATGCCACCAAGAGCCACTACCCTGGCGTGGTGACCAGATGCTGGTAGTGTCATATCGCTAGATGCCCATGGACCTAATAGGTTGGCTCGTGATGAGACCCCCTATCCTCTAACCAGGTCTTGTCTTATTGTTTTTTATCTTTTTATTGTTTTTTTCTTTCAAGAAGCTAGTCAAGGGACACTGCCCTGGCTTGGTGACCAAAGGTGGCAATGTGTAACCCACAAGTACTTTCACGGAAATGAGAAGGTTGGCTTGTGATGAGACCCCCTTTCTCTTGGCCATGCAACCAAGAGCCACTACCCCGGCGTGGTAACCAGCTGCTAGTAGTGTCATACCGTTAGGCACCCATGGACCTAATAGGCTATCTCGTGATGAGACCCCCTATCCCTCAACTAGTTCTTGATTTATTTTTACGGGTCCCTTTTTTTCTTGTTGAGAAGCTTTTAATTGCTTTCTTGGGGATCCCTGGGCAAAGCATGTCAAGGTTTTATTCTTAGGCTTTTATTGTTAGCTGCTTTTATCCCCCAGGCCTTTAGCCCATTCTTCCCACAAGGTAAGGTACAACCCCTAAATGATTGGCTAACCCTATGCCTAGACCAGTGCAAGGGGATGGGTGAGCGGGAAATAAGATGAAAAGTGGTATGTATGACGAGAACGGACGATGGTTTTTCAGAAATCCCCCCAGTGGCAACTCAAAACCTATGGACACAAGCTTGCTAGGGCATCCTGTTATTCCCCACAGACAAGGTCAAGTGGACAAGCATAAGATCCAAGCACCCGTTAGAAACAAAGGAATACAAGACCAAGCCGAAGGTGATGGATGTTGTTGCTGCTGCTGACAAAGTGGAGGCACTGAAAGGGAGAAAAGATGGGCCCTCCAAGGCCATGCTCAAGTCGATCTGGCTCTCGGTATTCCATGTCTAGGACTTGTGGGCCTCGAGACATAATCTCCTAGTTATCCCTGAAAGTGGGGGATAACACTACCCACAGAAACCCAAAAATTTCACCTCCTTTGTTTGTTGGACGTTAGTCAAAGGTGGCACGATTAATCAACATACTTGAATGACCAATGTAACCATGCATCGAAGTGATCGGTTAGACTAGAAAGATCAACACAATCAACCTTCCAATGCAACCTGTACTTGCCCAAAGCCCGAGGCAAGTGGATGGAAGATTGGCGTAACAGGGGGTGACCTATCACTGTCACCTCAATAGGAAACCCCTTTCTATTTAGTAGTATATCAAAGTTACCCCAAGGGAGACGTCCCTGATGACCTAAAGGGTTGATAACTAAGGCAAGGATGCAAGAAAATCCCCCCCTCATTGGTCACTCAGTTCAAAAGTTTCTTATGGCTCTTAAGGGATGAAGCAAATGGTAAAATGGAGTGTACCTGCCCTGAACAAGACAACAAGAAAATATAGTAGTTTGCAAGTACAAAAATATGATGTTAGTGCTTCTTAAGACCATGAACCTTCAAAAATGGGCTAGCTAATATAAAGTTGCAGCAATGTAACAAGTTATAACAGCAATGAGTATTTTGTAACAGCCACAAGAATTATGCCTTGAAATTGTTTGAAAAAGACAAGAAAGAATAGCTTTAACCTAGAAGAATGATAATAAGTTGTCACAAGCAAATTTGGCAATGTCTAGCTAGCATAATAAGTCACTTTTGCAGAGAATTTGCTGCAGTTAGATGGCTGTAGCAATCTTTTGCAACAGCAGCAAATTCTAGTGGTCAAAAGTGCAAGAAAACACCATACAAACTCAGCACTTATCTAGTAGACTAACTGGCAATTGTCACGACTCACAAGTGATTTTCGGATGATGTAAGTGTGAGTTATGTAGATGAATGCAGCAATTTGGCTTGAATTAGTATGGCTGCAGCAATGTTTTGCAACAGCAGCAAGTTAGCTAAGGAGTTAGTCTAGTTTAGGGTTAGCAAAGGTTAATAAAAGGTTCAAGGATAAAGGTTTGAGTGTGTGTTTGATCAATCATTCACTATAATGGATAGACTAGTGTCTTTTAGGGTTTATGGAGTCACAATAGCAGCAGCAAAACTTGGAGCAAAGTAGCAATGATAATATTTTGTCAAAGGAGAAGGGATGAATGGAGGAGGTGTTGGCTACCCAAGGCCTCAAGCATCCAAGTCCTAAGGAGAAATTTCCTAGAAAGTAAGGGATTTTCGGCCCTAGTGAATTTTTCCTTTCCTTAGACTATTGAAAGAACATATGCAATAGGCAAGCAGAGTAACACTACTAGAGAGCTAGCACTTTAAGGATCTGGTAGCTACTTCTAAAACAAGGTGCACTTCAGAAATTTCAACAAGTGAAAAACTATAGAGAGAAAGAAGTAACTTATGTTTCTCTCCTAGGGTTTAAGCAAGCAATTTCATAATCTTTAACATGAACCAAGTAAAATTCACCACAAGCATTCATTACATAAACAAATTGCAGATTTTCTACTTACTTCACCAAGAATAATCAAGCCAAACCCTAGTTGAAGATCTTCCACAATGAGTAATAGCCAAAATACACCAAAAATTGCCTCTCCAAGAAGTTGCGCACTAGTTATTTCAGCCAATAACCCTTAAAGAGGGTCGAACTTCATACCACACCACTTTTGTGATGAGTGATGATGAAAAAATGAGAGTATTTTCTCTCTATTTATACAATATCAATGACCTTTAATTAAAATTAGGTCATAAAAAGGCCGACCTAGCCAAATTACATCAAAAATCCAGTTTTTACATAAATAAAGTAATTAACCCCTGAAATCATTTCCAAGGGTGACGTCGAGCCCCTAGGGTGAAACGTTGGGCTCTAGAAGCAGGACGTTTGGCCTCCAAAGGCCCTGGATGATGCCCACACGTGCCAATCAGCTCACAACTGACCTCAAGGTGCAAACCCTGACTCTGGATGACGTCTAGGGTTATAAAGGTGACGTCATGGGCTCCCAAACGTCAACATCCAAGTAGAAAGGCAAGATCCCCCTGGGTCTAGGTTTGTCGGGGTGTATCCGGTGCAACACCCTTCTTTCTTCCTGGTGCAAGTTTCTAATGTCTCTCTGCCCCTGGTTGGGTTCACAGCATCCATCTGTGGGCTTTCAGCCCCATGGAGGTCCAAGCGAATCATTCCCCTATGTGTACCTATCCATCGGGCAAAGTCCTGCAGCAACAACAAGTACGCCCTCCAGGGGTTCATAAGTCATAGGAATCATAGCAATGTCAATCACATCTAATAATCAAATTACCTAAACATGTGCATCAAACCCCCTTTTACCCAGACAAATGCTCAAAGATGTTATGCAGTTTAACAAGTCAGGTTTGGAGAATGTCTCAAGGTGTCCTATTGGGCTAATCCTCCTTAAGCTTGGGGTGTTTCCCAAGTGAGAGCCAATCTAGGTCATGTAAGTGTGTGTGAGATGGCGTGGGGGGAAGTGTTTGGGCATGCGGTGCAGTGATAACAGGGAAATGTAGATCTTACCTGTGGGTGCCTTTGTAGAGGGCAAGTTGCACCTTGTCATAAATGTCATTCTTTCCTAGCCCATTCAATGCCTTTTATTCTTAGTTTTATTGCTTTTTATCTTTTTCTTTCATGCTTCAAGGGAAGAGCTGGGGGACACTGTCCTGGCTTGGTGACCAGAGGTGACAGCGTTACCCACAATCATTTCACGGAGATGAGAAGGTTGGCTAGTGATGAGACCCCCTTTCTCTTGGCTATGCAACCAAGAGCCACTACCCTGGTTTGGTGACCAGATAGATGGTAGTGTCATACCGCTACATACCCATGGTCATAATAGGTCGGCTCATGATGAGACCTCCCATCCACCAACTAATACCTTGAATGTTTATTTATCTTACAGGTTCCCTTTTCTTACTGAGAAGCCTTTTATTGCTTTCTCGGGAACCCCTGGGCCTTTAGCCCCTTCTTCCCACAAGGCAAGGTACAGCCCTTACTAGTGTGGCAAATCCTAATGCCCGAACAAAGGTAGGGGGGAAATGAGAGGAATGAAGATGGAAAGTGGTAAGTATGAAGGGAATGGACGATGACCTTTCATAGACCCACCCAATGGAAACCCATTCTAAAGGGAGACTTACTTACTAGGGCATCATGGCACCTTCCCAGGTATGAACAAGTTAAAAAGCATAATTTCCAAGCAAACGTTATGAAATGAAGGAGAATTTAATGCAACATATTCAAGTGCTTCAATAATCAGAGTGACACATACCATGATACCCGGACTCATTACCTCATGGAGCAAGACTTACTGCTTCTTCAGGACCAAGCTGGTGGGATGGATGTTGTTGTTGCTGATAAATGGGTTGCACTGAAGAAAAGAGCAACCCTCCGGGGCCATGCTCAAGTCATCCGGCTCTCGCCACTCAATGTCTAGGACCTGTGGGCCTCAAGACATGATCTCCTTAGTTATCCCTAGGATAGGGGATAACACAACCAATCATGAAATCTCATAAGCTAGAAAAATGCCTTGGTGTACTTGCTACTGAAGAAATTGATGAAGGTTGTTGGTTGGAATTTGGAACATGGTACCTCAACAATTATGAGCATGAAAGCATGAGAGCCAAAACTCTTAGAATTTGACTGTTGAAATACCTCCATCATTCTCAGCTCAACTAGATCATGATTAACACTGATATCCAAGCAATGATCAATCAAAGGATCTTCTTGAAGAACAAAATCTAAATGTGGGATCATAGGCAAATTGTAAGGAATATCATCTTCTGGTTGAAGCAAAGGTTGATCCCCCTGCTGCAATGGTAGCTGATCAAATTGTTTTTGAACCACCATTGGGATGTGCACGGATGAAGTATCTTGCTGACTCAATTCTGCAAGGTTGATTTGTTGCTCTTTCTCTTGAATTTTATCATCATCACTAGAAGGAATCACCAAACCCACTTATAAATTCAGCGCTTCAGCTTCATTCCCATGGAGCTCTACATATGACTCAAATTCTATAGCTACTGGTTCCTAATCACCCAAGCATGAGTCATCGTCATCCTGTTCATCTCTGGAAACTTGATAACATGCAAGGTTTTCTTCTATAGCAGTTAAACGCTCATGCAATCTTTGGGCTGTCGTAAGGAAAAAAGACGCATGGTTTCCATCATTATGTTCTTCTATAACAACAAGAAGTTCCTGCAATCTTTGGGAAATCATAAGTAATTCCTCGACTCTTTGAGCAACCAAGAAAGATTGCCCTAAATTTGTTAGTCCCTGTCTCAAAAAGAGATTACGAAACTATGGATCAAAGGCAAAGGCATAATCCAACACAATGTTTCTTGGATAGTATTTGGCGGGAACTTTATCATGTGTATTGACAAATCTGACATGGAACTCAATAATAGTTTCAACTTCCCTCCTTTTAATGTGAATAAAATCCAGAAGAAGATCCTGCACCCATTGTATGTATTCAACCTCCATGATCAATCATGATCTTTCTTCAATGGAGTCACCAATGGACATTGCTAAGAGGTGATCAACCCATGTGTTCTGAAATAGATGTTCAAGTTCGCCAAGGCTTGGAACAATGCCTTGTGTTGGATCGAATCCGAGCAATTTTCCTTGAGTTCCACAGTGGAGCCGACCCTGTTTCCTATGGAGTCACCAGGTGAGTCCAAATAAAATAAATCAAATAAATGAAAAACTCACCAATGTCATTGCAATCTGAGGATTGATTCGGTCCCTGGCAATGGCGCCAATTTGTTAGCACAAATTACTGCACTTGATAGAATAGAAGGATTATGAATCAGCAAGCTAGAAATCCATGCAACTATAGGAGGAAGTGTCCAAATGTGTCACTGACAAATACTCCTCTTTGTTTGGACTGGTGCTTGCCAACCTCAGGGGGTGTCCCGAGTCTTTCCTCATGCTGATTTCAACCTGTAAATCTGTAAAATAAACCATAAAAACAGTAGCAAGGAAAGGTGTTTTTGGCTGCGATTTGACAGTCAAAAGTTACAAAGTTTTGATTTTAAAGTGTTTGTGGTGGAATCCCTGCAACATTAACTTAAAAGATATGAAAGAAAAGGAAAAGAAGGTGCTATTAAGTAGCTGCAATATACCAAAATAATAGGCTAAGAAATTTTAAACAATGCACAAAATCCAACACATTACCAACAATCCTCGAGAGCTTGATACGAGCATAACAAAGGTTTATTCCTGCATTTACCAAAAGGCTAATTGCGCCATAGGGACACATACAAAAGTTGGTATAGTGATGACCCTTGCACAAAGAAAATAGAATCTAGAAAAGAAAAGAAAGAGTGAATGAGAGAGTATATTGTCGTTGAAGAAATCCAACCAAGAATCAATGGAGAAACCCTCAATATATAAAACCAAGAGGGTGCACATCCCAAGAATAGCTTATCCTCATGCAAGGCGCACTAGAGAGTAAGTGAAGTGAAGTAACCATGTGCTCCATGTGTAACTGCTATGATGAGGATCATAACTCGTGTGGATTCTTTGAGTTTAACTGAAGAAAACTAGGGAAGGAAGGATCCATGCGCCTCAAGGGATAAGCAAGCTATATGCATGGGTGAAGTGGAGGAAAGAGAGCATGCACAATATGAAGAGTGGGTGCACATGGGAAGGAATATAGGCGCATAGAATGGAGGGAGTGAAGTATTGAGAGAAAATAATGCGCTAAAGGAGGAGGGAAAAGGACATGCGCATGGGCTTAGGGAAACAATGCACTAAAGAGGGAAATAAGTGGAAGATATATGCGCATATGCTAAGGAGATATGCGCATGTGATGAAGGAGGAGTTAAGTGGAAAGAAAAAGGAGGATGAAATGCGCCTAAGAGGGAGTTTGAGGGAAGAAAGGGTTATGTGTACTTGAAGACGAAGGCATGCACACTAGAAGGAGGGTGAGATGGAGTACACACACTAAATAAAAAATCAAGTGCATGGGATGTAAGAGAGGGCATCAAGTGGAAGAGGATATCTGCTTAAGCTAAAAAGGGAGTGAAGTGAAGACGTGTGAGAGTCAAGTGAGGATGTGTGAGGGAGTTAAGTGGAAGAAGTGAGAGAGAGGAGTAAAACTTCAGTTAACTTCATCCACGCCAAATAGCAACACACACCATGTGCCAACTCATCCCCATTGAATGCATGCACCTTGATTGTACTCATACATGCG
>JZKD02S1331346.1:0-11745 GCA_000966675.3 Picea glauca | reverse complement strand
AGTCTTGTTGTAAATGAGAATGTCATCCAGATACACCACTACAAAAGTATTGGTGAATGGTTGTGAAATACCATCCATCATCCTTATGAAAGTGGTTGGAGCATTTGTCAAACTAAAGGGCATGACCAACCATTCAGAAAAGCCTTCCTTTGACTTGAAGGCGGTCTTCCATACATCTGTATGTTCTATCGGGACCTGGTGGTAGCCAGACTTCGGATCAATCTTACTAAAGTATTTGTCCCCTGTGAGTTGATCAAGGAGGTCGTCGATCCGGGGAACAGTTTCTGACTGTGATTTTATTCAGATCTCTTGCTATCATTTTATTCGAGTCAAGTATTGTTTATGGTAGGAGCTAGGTGGGAAGTATAAGGGCATACACCCCCACCATAGTCTTCACCATTTTATTGCTTCATCTCATTGATTAAGGGTTTCCTAAGAGAAGTATAAGGGCATACACCCTCTTAGCTTAATCCCTAGCTTATAAAAACTTGACTTCAGAGGTAAAAGGGCTTACACCCCCAAGGAGGTAGATTATCTAAGTTCCTTGTGACTCCATTAACCCAATAGTAGAGGCACTAGTCATTAATTTGTTGCATTGGAGAAATAAAATATTGCATTGGGGAACTTGAATTTTGGTCATTTTTTCTTCTTGCAAAGGGGATTGTTTTCCTTGTGCCTTGGCTACCTCACAATCACCAGGGCATCCTCATTTAAGGGATACTTATTGATAATGTTACAAATTTGTATCTTCATCCCTTAGGGCTGCAGAAAACCTAGCATACTTGCTATAATAACTCCCTTATCAACCATTGGTTTTTGCTCAAAGTTTGCACATTTACTCTCATTGTCCTAGTGCACTTTTTGGCAAAGTTTGAGTGGATTCTAGTGGCTGATTTTCTTGGTGTAATACATTGAATGTTAGAGCCATAAGGCTGATATAATTTACTGCAGACAAGTGTTTACAACAACCTTATCTTTGTGCTAAGAGTTTTGGTTCTTCATCTTGAGTTTAGCTAGTCAATTGCTAGTCGTTCTCTTGCATTTTCTACTTGATCTTGAGCACATATTGAGCAGCTTATAGTATCTTTTTCTCGTTGATATATATTGTCATATATTGCTGCAAATTAGGGACAACAAGATTAACTTGCTAATCCAACTAACATATATTGTTGCAAGGTGTGATTTTTTGTGTCTCGGGCAGGTACAATCAACTGAAAAAGCACTATACTTGTGGGGCAGCCTTTACTTGACTTAAAAGGCATCTCTCCCTACCCTTCATTCCATTTAGACTCAACCTATAGGGGATTCACTTCCATATATCTCCATCTCCATCTCAATTCCCCTAGGGTCACCGAGATCGCCTCCCTAGAGTGACCTAGTCACCTTTGAAGTGAAAGACCTACATCGAGGTGACATTGGGTGTAGGATTCCCATAGTTGTAGCACTTGATCCACGGCTGGGTCGGGATTTTCCCAACCTACAACTTTTGCTATAACAGGGAGAACATCCACCCTTTCTCTTTCAACATAAAAAAGGAGCAACCAATTTTTTAATAGCATATGGGAAGAATCAATTAACCAAGATTTGTGAATGATATTCTCTACATTTGAGGTTGAAATAAACTTGAAGAAAAACCAACCTCTTGACAAAGTACCTACAACTGGAGGGGATGAAAGCAGTGAGGACCAATTTGTTGAGACCCACTATTGCAAGAACCTTTTTCCAAGTCGACGTCCATGAACCCTGCCAACCAGTGTTAGTTATTCCATTGATTCAACTTTAGGCAAGAGGACATCAACCCCCCCAACCAACTTTTGTGTTCTCCCATATGGCTTCACGCCTTTGTGTTTTCTTCAATTCGATGTTGAGGAGGATTTTGAGTCTCCCAAACCTTTATTTCCAACCTAAGGGATTGGAGGAGAAGTCGGGCCAAGAAGAGGTTCATCCTCCTTAGGGTTTCCCAACCCTTCAAAAAATGAAGTGTTCGCCGCAAAGTCACCAAAGCATTAATGGAATCGTAGAGAAGAGGAACCCCCAAAAGGACTTGATGGTGGCACAGAAGAAGAAGTGAAACCTTGAGTGAAGCTTGAAAAAGAAGGCGGGAAGATCTAAGACTCATAAGCAGGAACTTAGGCTTCACTACCGCCCACACCAGGGCACGGGGCACATTTAGAACCCTCGACACAGAGTAGGGGATGAGCCTAGGTCAAATCTAATGGAAAGGGAAACTAGGCAAGAAGCCATGGTTGAGGTTTCAGACCAACATAATTCATCTCAATTACTCTCAAGATTGGTCCAACCCCTGTTCCAATATCTAAACGAAACCCCAATGTTGATACGGGTTCTAGTTGGTTTGGCAGAACCTGAGTGGAGGATAGAAAGTCTGGAAACCCTCTTAAAGAAGAAACGTTGTTTGAATGAGAGGGTGGAGAAACTGGAGGGATGAAATTTTCAAGAAACACACTTCCAGCTAGAAAGTTCCACATCCAGGATTCTTCCACTGGGTCCATGGAATAGTCCATATCCCCGTCATAGATTCCCATATCCCCCTGAGAAAACATCACATGTCAGCTGAGGAACCGAAACCGTTACCTGCCAACCCTAGCTTCAGGGAGAAAAGATGCCAGCCTATGATAAAAAAACCAAGAAACAAAAAACACTAGAGTGGAGACGGTGAAGGGATAAGGAAAAAGCAGGGAGACACGTGGGAGCCCTCATGCTTGAGGCCCAAGGTCTGAAGGACCTGTGGTCATATTCGTAGGTTTAATGTAGCTCTGAAACCGTAGACCAAATTGTTCCATAAATAATATCTACCAAACAAAACAATAATTAATTACAACTATGATATTTAATTTCATAAAGTTATTAATTTCAACGCTATTGCATAAAGTTTAAAGGCACAACCAGGGTTAGATTTTTATTCAACTGGATTAAAAGAGTTAGACACATAAAATTCTCTTCTTTGCTTATTTTTCTTACATGACGTCAAAACAATACCATCATTTTTAACTGCTTACATACATTCATTCCAAATATAATTAAATGATCGCTACAATGATTATAACTTAATAATTTGATCTCCTCAAAATCTTAATTCAGAGTGGTATTCACAATATTTGTTGGATTAGTTTTGTTTACTGTACTACACCAATACACAAGGAATTAGTATTAAGTCAAAGAATAATTAGGATAGTGGAACATAACAGAGTTCAAGTGAGATAACTAACATAAGTTAACACCGTGATTCGTGTTGATAATTGATACATGGTAGATCTCATCAATTATGATCTGATAAAAAAAAATCTTCCAAGGCAAATGTAGCCCAAATCAGGTCAATTGGATTTATTGACAGAGCGATCTATCCCACTAATCAATTCAAGATTTGGAACACAACTCGATTCTTAACTAAGGATTCACTAGACTAGCACTCAAGTCTCTATGAGTCTACTAATACATATCATTGACATATTTTTTTTTTTTTTCTCTTTGCAGTACCAGACCCCCAGGTAGAGTAAAGGACAAAATCACAATGAATCACATTTAGTTTCTAACAGGTTGGATTATACAAGTGGGAGATACATTGAAGCGATGTAGGGAAAGACTGAGGAGATGCAACATAATGACAACAATGTCCAAAACTTGATTCTACTCCTGGGTTTCCTGAGATCTTTAAATTCTTGAGTAAAATCTTCTACTATAGGTTATGCATCGATAGTTATACTTCAGTAGAATTAGAGTTAAATGGTAGAAGTAGCCCACCTCAGACTTAATAAGACTATGTGAATGCATTCGAGTAGCGATAGGTTAGGGTTTGGAAGACCAGAGTGTACTGAAGGAGGGTGGTGGGATCTAGCAGATTAAGTCAATGACATAATTGCTTGATTTGGTTTTTAATTAACGAGTCGACTTGAAACGGATGACGACGCGACCGAACCCAACAAGAGTTTTAACATGGTTTTTTTATCATGAGCATTGTGATAGATTTCATAGGATTCATTTTCAAGGTTCACGTAAGTTTTTTAATTAAATTTTAGATTAATGGGATTTCTTGAATAGTTAGTTCAACATGAATACCAAAATCCTTAGATGCATTAAGATACTTAGCATTTTCATTTAAGCATTTTATTGAAGTTTCGGTTGTTTACTCATCTTCAATTAAAATTTTACAGGGTAATAACATCAATCTTCAATTCAATCGATTTGGATAGCAGATTTACCAGTGTTAACGAACTGTGAAATTGAATGGTAGTAACCGATTTTAATACTTATAATTTTATAGCTTGTTATTCCTCTCTTGGGAGAGGTTGTTGAATATTTCGCTATCCTCAATTTGACACTGGAGCATACAAAATAAACGAGAGGAAGAGGAAGAATTTCAGATCGAGTAAAGTTGCAGTTACTACTTATATATTAATAGTTATAAAATCTGATCAACAATTGATTTAATCAAATTCTGATTAAATTTTTCCACAATGTACAATATACACAATCATAAATTTCACGTTTATTTAACATTGTTTGACAAATTTAATCAGAATTAATATCGTTTATTCAAAATGTAAATGAGTATAGCCACAAATTTTCAATCATAATAACCATTTCGCATACAAATACTTCTTAAATTTTATGTTATGAAAATTTACACAAAAAATGCAGGTTAAATATATATGAGATTATACCAATTACTAAATTATTCTGTCAAATAACATATACAATAGAGTTTATTCAACATGATTACCTTCACCGAATGAAATAAGTTGTTGAGATCCTTGCGTCACCTATCGGAGAATTTTGCCAATTTACTGATTGTTGCATCAGCTTCGTCGTTACTTCTTCAATCTTTACCAGAACCACTACAATCCTCATTAGGACTTTGTCAATCACTGAATTGACTAACTGAATACCTCCCTGCCAACGTCGAAGGGTACTCTTATTTCCCAAGCCCCCGTGAGTTGCAACAGGGTTGTATAGAACCAAACTCTAGCTCAATATTGGTGAGCGCGCTCGCAAGCGTCGAGGTTCCCACATCTCAAAGCTACACCAAATCCAACTCACAAATAGTAATGCTCACAGGTCAAATGGTCATTACAACGACCATCCAATAGTAGGAAAAAATAACAATTTTATTTTCCTCTTCCAACCTTTCTTTTATAGCTTAATTCATATTTTACATCTAATGTTCACATGCAAATTTAGCAATTTTGGAAATTAACTTAATTGGATTATTCACCCATCCATATGTCACCTACATGCAAATTTGCACAGTAAATTACTATTTATTATTTAATTTTAATTCATTTCCCTCACCCAACTTTTGATTCCCCTAAAATCACTCCTAAGTGTTCCCTATATATCCTCCCTAAATCCCAAGGAAATATTTTAATATCTTATTCTATTTAATGGAATTCCACTTAACTCAATAACCTACATTTTTTTATAGCTTCAACTTAAATTAGGACTCTTCCATCCACCCTTCATTTCATTGTAAGTCTCATGAAATTATTTTTTCCATTTATTTAATTGTTTAAATTAGAACATGCACATCATGAAATCAAACTCATTTCCTAGTTATGCTTTTAATTAATTTTCACTTCATCCAAGATTACTAAGTAAATCATATTTTGTCTCATTTAATAAAATTTACTCTTTTATAAGTGCATAGTATATTTTAATGTTTTTTTTTTACTAAATGACAATATTTAAACATATTTTTCTTGTATTGTGCCCTTAGATTATTTGTCATTTTTAGTTTTACATAGATGTCTTGAACTTTACAAGAATGTTAAGGGTGTCATGCACGTCGTGCCCTTCAAGATGTACCTACATGCTCCAAGGGTGTCACGTGTCATGCCCTTCAAGCATTCATTCCTAAGCATTGTGAAGAGTGGCGTAACTATAGAGACCTTGTTAACTCTGGTTGTTGTCCTTATTTGTGAGACTATTGGATGCTGAGGAATAAGGCTTTCACCTTATTATGTGACATTGATTTTACCCTTGTGAGTGACAAATTATGCGGTCTACCCTCACGATATCATGCAACCACTCGACCAAAAGTGCCCCACACTTTTCAACTCTGGCCATGGTGGGAGTGCTAGTAGGTGGAATCAAGGACATTGTTCCACCTCTCCCCGTAGTATTGGTCTCTCTCTATACAACCCAGTTACTCCTATGTGAGTCAAGTTGGCAAGCATGATCCATGTGCTTGCATCCACTAAACATTTTATTGTCAACATTTTCATAAGTCAATTCAATTACATAAACCAAAATTATCAATTAAGAACTACTCCCTGACTATGTCCAGAATCTGAGAGCCCCGTTGATGATACCCATGTCAATGTATCATTATGTTTCGTGTCCACTCAAGAAAATTGTTAGTAGCATCTACAATAATCATAACCAATATCATGTGTATTATTCATCAACATCTCACGTAATTAATCCAACCATTCTCACATTTAATTAAACAATACAATAAAATAGGGTCTAAATGTCATCGTAGTGTTTATTAACCGGGTCGTTTACGAGCAAACACCCTCAAAGAATAAGTCTGGTTTTGTAAGAATAGTCAGATAAAACAAAGCACTGCAATTATCTAAGAGGGGTCATCCTCAATGCCACTTGGAGAGATGGGATGGCCTAAGACTATACCTTGAACCATGAAAATGAGACACTTCTCATTGCTCAAAGACACGTTCATTCCTTGGAATGTTTTCAAGACATTCTCCAAATTGGCTAAGTTTTTTTTAAATTATTGCCATAGGCAGTGAAGTCATCCATATAAATCTCAACTTTGTTATGAACCAAATATGAAAAAAAAAATACTCAATACAACCCTTTGAAAATTTGTAGGGGCATTACATAGGCCAGAATGTAGTACTCTATAGGAAAATGTCCCCCAAGCGCAGATAAAAGTTCTCTTATCTAGTTCCTCTGGGAAGGTTTGGATCTTATTATAGCCATTGAATCCATCCAAAAATGGAAATTACTTTTTACCAAATAGAGCATGTAACACTTGATCAATGAAGGGAAAATGGAAATGGTCTTTCCTTGTGGCTCTGTTGAGTTCCTTGTTGTCTATTCATATCCTCCATTTGCTTCCTTTCTTGGGAACTATGATCAAAGGTGACACCCACTCACTATTAGAGATGTGATAACTTAAATTGGCATCTAAAAGTTTTTGCATCTTTGTTTTCACTGTGTCTTTTAGTGTTAGATTCATTCTTCTTTGAAGTTGTCTTACAGGTAAGGAATCATATTTAATGTGTATATAGCGGGTACAAATGTTGATATGGATTCCTTACATGTCCTTGTAGTCCCAAACAAATCTTGAGTTATGTTTCCTATGGATTTATAGCAACTGCTACTCTTAGACATAAATTGACCGCTGATTTTCAGAATTTTATTGGGCTGAATCTCTTTGGTTTTGACTATTTTATGCTCTGTATTAGCATAAAATAAATTATACCAATAGGTTTGATCCATATTATTATAGTTTTCATCGTCTTCTTCTACCTCTTTGCCTTTGTATTCTTGGATTTGAACATAACTAGAATACATTTTTTCCATGTAATTGGAAATGACCACGTCCTCATTGAGGTCCCTAAGTGCAAGAGCAGTTTCTATGGTGAATAATGGATGGATAGTTTAGAACATATCTTCTCCCTCTTCTACCCATAGGGGTGTCTCAGTATCAATGAATGGTTTGGTTGGGGGATAAAGAGTTAACTTTTTTTATGATTGGCCATTGGTGATGGTCATTTCCCCTACTCTACATCATATATATGCATCGGTTGTGGATAACCAAGGTCTACACAAGATAAGTGGGTACCCATTGAGTTTGACTTTAGTTTGCATAACAATTAAATCTACTAGGTAATCCCATGAGTCAATCGATACAATGATGTCCTCTAAAATTCATCCCGGATCAACAATGGATCTGTCTACAAGTTGAAGGTGTTATCACACAGATTGTAGGTTAGACAAAGCCTGACCCAAACTACAAAATTTGGACAACCGTGAGAGTATCTACCCACTGTCACCTTAGATAGATACTCCCCTCACTTTGGTGATGATGAAAATCACCACAAGGGGGGAATCTCGGTGACTTTAGGGGGATTGAGATGGAAAGTGAAGTGATGGAAGGTGAAACTCTTATATGTCGAGTAAGGAAGTGGAAAAGGGCTTGGATAAGTGTCTTATTGATAGGGGTAGGTTTCCAAAGTATAATGTACCTGCAAAAGAGTGTTATACCTACCCGAGACAAGATAAAATATAGATATACAAGCCAGATAATCAAAGGGACAAGCAAGTGAAGCTTGTTGTCCTATATTGAAGCAGTAAACAAGAATATAATTTAGCAAGTAAATGATAACAATGGCTGCAAAATATATCACTAAAAGTCAAGTAAATGATGCAAGAGACTATGCTAACAATTACTATTTTAACTCTAGTGAAATAGAACAAGTGTTACACATCAAAATTAATCACTTCGATGATTTCTCACTATCATTATCGCAAGTGTCGCAAGTGTCACAAAAATCATATTGTCATCCCGCCGGTGTCGCATCATGATCGACATCATAAAAACCCTTGAGATACCCTCTAAGAATGGTTAAAACAAGGAACATATCATTTGGCGAAGAGTATAAACTTTTGCCTTAAGGAATCCCCACCTTTAAAGCATTTTTGGAGTTCAGTGCTCCCCTGCCCACTTGCAGGGAGCACTAGTGCTCCTTGCCCTCTTAACAGGGAGTGTTGCAACACTCTGTGGCCCACTTTGAGGGAGCACCGAGTTGTTGAGCAAATCAAGGGAAAAACCCCCCTTATCTATGAAGCCAGTTGAGAAATATCCGAGTCAGTTTGGCTCGAATCTATGACCAAGGCTCGATCTAAGGGGAATTCCACAACTGATGGAGAAACATCCTCAACTTATCCCAAGAATCTCTAAGATGGTTAGGCCTCTCAAAGCCTATATAAGGAGGCATTCTCATGGTGAAAGGGGAGAACAATCATTGAAAAGTATTGTCATTTTGGTTGTGGATCATTCGAGCAAGGGGTTGGAAAAGGAGAGCTTGGTGAGGCTGCTATATCTTCATCTACACTTTGTAAGCACCTTATTTTGTTTTCATTAATACATATGCTTGGCTTGTTTCCTTCAAGATTGTGTACATTTGCATGAACTTGTCTCTTTTGGATAAATCTAGCTTTGAACTAATCATGGTAGAATAGGAAGTATGCTTTGTCTTGGTTGTTTAGGGGATTGCAGGACTCATTAAAGGACTTGGAGATCAAGCCCAACTTGGACTGAGCGAGGACAAACTTCATAAAAAGGTATTCTTACTTTTTTCCTCTTCTCTATTGATTTGTTTAGCTATGTTTAAAGGAAAGTCAGTGTTCAACGTTAGCACTTTTCTGTCTTGGTCATAGGGATCTAAGATCCAAGAGGGAATTCACCTGTCTGCAGGGGCATTTTCCTACAACAGAAATTGGCGACTGCACTAGGGATCGAAGCTTTTAGTTTTGGTTTCCTTCCTTGATCTTGTTTTAATATTTGCCAATCTTTAGATCCTATTCACTTTGTTTTCCTAGTTTTTGGATGTGTTGTTAGCCTTGACTTCATTCCACACACACTGGTTTTCAGAGTTTTCTTGAGCTGCTTGATTTCTGGGTTAAATTTTTTTTTCTTAGAGACTAGCGCTCCCCTGGAGTGTTTCACAAAGCACGGCAACGCTCTGGTGCCTTTTACTACACCATAGCGTTGATTTTCTTCTTTTTGAAAATTTTTAGGGGATCCCTCTCTAGGTGCAATCTTTGGTTTTTGATCTGCTCAGGACTGGTACTATCAAGGTGTGTCTTTTGTGAAGCTTCCAACCATTTGATTTCCAAGGGTTTTTGACATTCACTCTTCCTTGTTTTGAATCACTCTTCCTCTTTGAGGTCTGGAGTCGATTTGATACTTTCTCATTTATCTGATTGCATGAAAATTGTTATAAGGAGGTTTAAAGATCTGTACATTGTTCCATTTGGTCGTTGAAGTTATTTTTCCAAGCAATTCCTCTTGTTTAAGTATTGGTTTTCTTTTTGAAAGTTTGGTTTTGTTTTTGCTTCTTACTTGATCATGGTGAGAGTGTGATTTTTGTTTATATGATGGTTGCTTCCAATTGCTTACAACTTACAAAGAATCAAGTCTAGTTGGCATAAGAAGCTTTGATTCAAGTTGATTATAATTCATATTTAAACAAAGAGATATTTTTTTCACGATTGGTTTTTGGATATTAGGATCATTTTCTGAATACTTTAGCATCGAATTGGATTCTTGATTGAGAACAATTGCATTGAAGTCTCTCCATTTTTGTGTGTGGTAGCGAAAAGAAAATTTTATTCTCCTTCCCTTAAATAGAAGTTCATTGAAAGAAAATATTGCTTATCATTTCTTATGAATTTTTGGGAATCAAGTCATAATATCATCAGTTTCACACTCATACACCTCCGAGTAAAGAACATCTACAAAAATCAACGCTAATTAAAATCGATCTAGAAAGTTTTATATTTAGATTCTTCCACCAACATTAGACTAGGATTAGCGCTTTGGATTAGGCTGTGAGTACAAGTCTCCAAAGCATTCAAAACAAACATTAGCATCTTACGATAGGGAGAGAAAATCCAATTTTCGTATAAGCTTTATGAGATCCCCCTCTCACACAAGGGTTACACACGAGGTTGCGTTCGGGAGAGTTACAGAGATTATCCCTCTGTGGTTCAATCATTCGTAGTAGTCAGATCGTATATTGGTTGCTCTTCTTGAGACTCAAATATATTCATTTGGTCTCGGTCCTTTGTGAATTCTGAATCTGTTCGAGGTCCTCTGGAGTTCTACCGGTCAACTTGTCCTCAATTCTCTCAAAGAATTTCAGACTTGTTATCCTGCCCATACGTTCGGACTGGATTGTCTATTGTACCCGCCCAGGGGCTAACTGGGAGTTGGTGTCCTTAGTAGCCATAATCTTTAGGGTCTTTACACAAGGTGACAGTGAAGGGAAGTCTTCGTTGTACCTGCAATAGATGGTGGTCAAACTCACTCGGGCTCCTTGGAGGGTAAATCCACAATTACTTTGTGGAAGCTTGCACCAAGGCGTAAGTCTGTTAAGTAGGTCGCCATCGTAATTGTTCCACCCTCTCATATCCTAGCCCCTTCTTGACTTGATCACGCGATGTTAGATTTCATCACCAACCAGTACGGTCATCGAGAGAAGGTTAGTTTGCTTGGTTTGGTTTCTAGATTTTAATAGTGCATGTTGTTTATTTCCTCTAGTCGGCCATAGATTTCTTTAGTTCGTTTCTTAGCTCAAGCAACATTGGCCTTCGTCGTTCACGTAGGATGCAAGGGATACCCCCGGAATATCCGGAAGGTTACCTACCTTTGCTTCCTGACTCACGAGAAGGCACTCCTAAGCCTAATAATGAACTAGCTTCTTACACTGAAAGCACACACTCTTTGGAAAGATTTCGAATTGTTTCGGACTCTTTAGAGGCTTTCCGCCTCCCTGTCAATCTGGCATCGAGTGTTTCACGAAATCCACATATACCCTGGGTAAATGCATCTAGAGACATTGTTGTTGATACCGAAATACCTACTGCACCTAACACTGGATCTGGAGTAGAGGATCCACTTTTCCAAAGTGAATCATTTAGGACCCCAGCTCACACTGTTGGAACCTCTAGTTTTGGTTCTATCCCTTTGAAAGT